>CM040401.1:45695161-45767661 GCA_022702515.1 Ilyophis sp. 1 JC-2022 | reverse complement strand
GTGCGTGGACATGGGCACATAATGAGTCAGTCCCAGCTGTCATATACATTCATCTTCACAGGTAGAGTTGAGGGCATATTACTGTTCAATTGATGAGATATTGTACAACCTCAGATAAAACCTTTCTGCATTGTAGTAGGTATCTCCTTTAAGCACATGCTGAGAGTAATTATCTGCTTTAATTCTAATGCAGACTAATTCATGTTTCTTGTTCGCTGTCGCTCCTTATATGAACAGCGCTAGCTGCAGTGGTCACGTACAAAAGAGCGTGCTAATCGGTAAGAATGAGCGAGAGGCTGTCGCTGCTCTGTCACTGAAAAATAGATTCCGATGACGTTAATTTTTTTGTTTTATGACAGGATAGATAGCTCATTAGTTACCTTTATTCTAATTTGAGTTTTTGAAAACGGACCTCAACAAAGTCTCCCTTATGCGAACAGCTATTCTATCTCCTTATCTGTGCTTCTTTTTGGGAAAGTGACAGCATTTTGTTTTTCATCATATGCCAGTTTAGGTCCAATTGCCTCACAGAGATTAATAATGTATTCCTGGGTATGATGTGAGTAATTCTGGTGTATAATATCCTGATATCATTTTCATTCTTTTTTTTTCATCATCTGCCAGCAATAAATCTCTTTCCTCATGAGTTCACTGTTAGTTCAGGTTTGTGACTCCAATCCAAGTCCCTGTTGTAACATTGTCCAAAATATTGCTAGATGGATGAAGCATTGAGCAGGCCTTGGTCTTTCATCTGACAGTATATGGTTAGTCACTGAAATGATCTGTGAGAAACAACCAACGATATTGATGCTGACACCTGCTAAATCACCATTAATAAAACATTAACATTCATTTGTTTTGCAGTACCTATCGTGAAATTGACACTACTCATCCCAGGAATATGCATGCTCATTGCATTAGATACATTTTATTGCAGGGTACGTCCTGAGGACACATTGTAAATGATGAGCGATCTCTGCTTTTGGACAGACAGCGCAGCCACTTATATGTTAATAATGCATTCATTAATGAACAAACAGGATCTCACGATAGAGGCTAACCTTCTCAATGTTCCTAAAAGGATAATACTTGTTGGAATCAATCCATATTGCCTGTTGGTTTTTTTGCATGGCGTACAGCTGAGCCTTGCCTGCTTGAAAGGAAACCATGGTGGCGACATGCTGGGGAATGCCGATAGTGACACCGATGCCTCACGGATTTATTCGACTGGTGATCAAAGCATTCTGTCTCAAACCAAATGGAGAACTAAAGTGATACCAGCTGTAGTTCATAGTTGTTCTGTGCCCCCCCAATAGTCTGAAGGAGACCCTTGCTCAATTGCATTATACTGTCTATCTGCTTATCCAGGGTGATTCACATTTTACTTGTTAATCTATTTATACAGCAGCACATTACTGAAGAGATTCAGGTTAGGTATGTTGTTCAAGAGGTGCAACAGCAGTGCTCTACTTGGTATTTGAACTTGCAACCACCTGCATCTTTACCTACTACTTCACATGAGCTCTTCAATAGAGAATAGTTAATTATAAGGCTATAGCTTTAAGTATATTAATTTGATAAACTAATTTAGTGTAGCCTCAAAATGTGCTGCAGTGAAGCAATTCATAAATTTTTCATAAAATGGACACAATTTTCTAAAGGGAATTTTGTTATCTAGTTTTTAAAACATATTTTCAAACAAGCACCATTTTTCATTGTTTATTGTGATAATAAATATAAAAATAATTGTTTATAATTATCCATAAAAATATATTTTTTTATGTTAAGTTCTGTGTGACAATCTCAGTGCAATCTCATTTGTATTGATTGATTTACAGATACTAAACACCAGTTTAAATGTTTTCACTCATTTCTCGCAGGTTGCCGTTAAATGAAACATAAAAAGACTGTACCTCAGTACACAGCTGATAGAGAAGTACATAGTAATCCATGGATAAAAAAGCTCTGGCATAGAAATTGAGATAGTTAATAAATGATCTCTCTCTATCTCTCTATATCTCTCTGTAGAGGAGTGTCAAGGTTAATTTCTCATGTTAAAAAACTGACCCCAATTGTCTCGAAGGAACTTGGCTGTAAAGACAAGAGGTGGACATACATATTTCATGTCTCCCATCGCTTGAGTGATTTGTCTATATTCAGTGCCGTTTGATTCAAAAAGGTCATCGATTAGTCATTTGCTGAAAAATTATTTTTTAAGACGCCTTAAACAACCTTTAATTTCGCCTGAGATGTTCACATGTATTCTACCTGGATATGAGTGTCTAAAAGCCAAATTATTTCTAACATTCAATAACACATATGCCTACTCTATTGTACATTATTTTTTATTCAGTCGGTGAGCCAACATTTTTATTCATTCTTGTGGCTAATTATCCTGTGATGACGTGTTAGCTTCATCACAGGATAATAAGTGTTATGTATTATTTTTAACCAGAAATAATAAGTGTCATTTATCTTAATGAATCTAACTTAATAAAGGACCAAGCTCCATGTAGGCTAAAGTGAGCATGTCCCCTTAATCATGCTGAGAGGCCTTATGATCTGTAATATCTGTGGAATTATTTCTGTTATTAAAAAGGTAGCATATGTCAATATATGGTCGTATGTGAAATTATACACCGTACATAAAGTGCTTCATCTATTTAGCCTCAGTAAAAGGAGTCTCTGAGGGGATTTGACTGATGTATTTACAATTTTACAAGAGATTTAAAAGGTTGACCAATGAGGCTATTTAAAGCCTAGTTTGGATAAACAAAACAAGAGGACATCCGTGTAAATTAGAAGTAAATTTAATTCTGACACGTATTTCTTCACACTGGGAATGTTTAATACAGAGAAAGCCTTGGCAGCATTTCAGGTGGAGCCAGAAGCTCCAGGTATGCCTCAAGACTAAACTCAAATGATTTCTGACAAGTGCTGTTATTACATACTATCACATTGTTTTATATATGATACAAATAGTATCAGTAGTTTGCATCACGTTACAATATGTATCATGATGTCATACAACATTTGTCATGTATGGTAATGTAATATAAAATGGTACTATTCTTGAACCTCTTTGACTACAGACATAATCCTGGTCTCTTCTGAAAAGTGACCCTTGATAGTATTACTGGAACAAAGTAGCAGATGCTCAAACACTTTTTTTATTTATTTGCCTGTACGCCCTATGTACGCCGATGTATTTTTATTTATTTTTTTGAGTGGATACAGATGTCTGTGGCTGTGCCTGGGCCTCTTAGAAACATAATAGAGCCGCAGCCACAAGACTGACCAAATCCTGCTTCAAATGTGATGGTAATACCACCAAAAATGAGTGTTCTGCATTGTTTTTTCTAAGGCTATGTCTAGGCAGGTTTCCAAAAAGGCCATTTAGAGACTCCAAAAGTACACTTGGACAATACCACACAAACTACTCACCAAAAAAACTGTTTTTATATTTTAGAAAATAATTTTTTGTCACCTCCAAGTGTCTTGGTGATTCTTTGTTTTCTCCTTTTCGAGCTATGCTCGTGTATTTCTGTTTAGGAGTCTGTTCTCTTACTTTTCTGCTTGTGTCCACGAGCCACACCCGTGTTAGTGGGTTGTTTATTATTTTGTGACTGAGACTCCTTTAGTGGTCCTCATGTTTGTGAGTGACTTGTTCTGTAATCGTGTTTTGTTTTGTCTTGTCGCGCTTGGTTTTATTTTATTTTATTAATTGTATTATGGTATATGCAATCATCAACCACAACATAACAAATTGGCAAAAACCACATAAAACACCACTGGCAAATGCAGAAATAGAAATTGAGTCATTATTTGTACCACATTAAGTAACATTTGAACATGCCATTTTTTATATGGTTGAGAATGAACTTAACCAGTAATTATTTAAACTGACAGGTCACCTTCCGTCTGTGTTTTTAAATGTTTTATTTTTTCTTGCTGATTTTAAAAACATTATGTGACATCATATTGTGTATTGGAGCCTCTTAGAAGGAGGCGTGCTCTGTCATAGTTGGATATTCATGCGGTTGGAATGACTACCCATTTGGCGAAGGGATACAGAAATGGGCAGATGCTGTTGGCCCAAACAAATGTAACAATTCCTGTATGACTGTGCTGATATTTAAATGCTGGTGAAAGTGGTGACATTTATTGAGGCCTTATTATTTGCAGTTTTCAGAAAAAAAGTCACAATCAGGAAACAGTAAGAAGCTTTTTGCCCTGAAATTAAATCTACATGGCAACTGATGTGAGCATGAAAGGACTTGTTGCCTAGAAAACAGAGTGAAACTTCAAGCTGTGATTGTAATCGCTTTGTTATAAAGCAGTATTTGTACTGTTGTGCGGATGCAGCTTTTACAATATTTTTTACAAATTTGATGCTGAGCATATGCCTTAACCGAATGAGCCATCCAGTAGAACATGTGCGGATATAGCTTTGCCTCCTTTTTGAGAAAATGTAATTCTCCAACTATTAATAATTTTTTTATGATTCCACCGTAAGAATCCTATATCCAAAATATCAGACTTAACATAAATTGAACTTTTGCATGTTCCAAAATAATTTAAATGTTCAAGGAGTAATCATGACTAAGAACGTATTCTGTAAGGATAATTATATCAATTACATCAACATTATTCAGATATATCTCAAGAAAGGTCCTGCTGAAGTCTAAGGTTTAAGGGAGGCCACAGTTTCCTCCTGATTTTCATGTAAATCTGTACGCTGGAATGTGAAATACCTGACGCCTTTCCGCTTGTTCCCTGCCAAAAAAGTTATTCAGAAAGTTATAACCATCTGCTATGAGATTTAAGCAGATTAGCCCATCTCAGGGGTGAGACACTGTGATTCTGTGGGCTTATGTAAATAGTGATGCAGCCATATCTACAAAGCCCAAAGGGAATGGTTAGCCTTTTAGAGAAGGTCTTCTTATCCATAAATTGGCATTTTTAAGTGAAAAACACCAGGCCTCCAAAAGTCTTTTTTAACCCATTTTGTCTGTAACAACAGAGAGGAGTGCAGGATTTTGATCTGCAGCTGTATAAACTGTTTTTTTTATCTTCTGTTGCTGTGAAAGCATATTCAAAATAGCAAGGGACCTCCTACCCTTGAGGGTATACTACGAAGCAGGAACACTGAGTTAGCTGGATAACTGCCCTGAGTAAAACCCGGAACATCCCAAATCTGGAACATGGACTGAAGCAAAAAGAGCTGTTCTGGATTTTTCTCAGTGCAGTTATCCAGCTAACTGAGTAATCCTGCTTGGTAGTATACCCCCTGGAATATAAGGGAGGAGTGTGAAGAAATCGACATGGTCTGTTGGGTTATGGATGGGCAGTGAGGGGTGTTGTCAGGCAGGCTGTAGTAAGCAGTAGGGCAGCTCATTACTCACAGAGGTGCTGTAAATGGGAAACAGAGGTGGTCACTTCTGAACTTCTGATGGTTCCAGCTCCCTTGTCTATCTTGGCTAACCACTCTCTCCCTCTCTTTCTCTCTCTCCCTCTTTCTGTGTGTGTGTCTCGCATCCCATCCCTGGGGGTACGACCACCAGCTCACTTGTTTCTGCTGTTCAGCTGGGACCTTACTTAACGGCCGTGCCTCATTTACATACGCAATCCCTTTAATGATCCGTTGAAGTGCAGTTAGAGTGTTTACGAAGTGTCCCCTGTTGGGACTGGTGGGGTGGGGTGAGGCGCGGAGTGGCAGAAACAGCAGTGGATGGTCTCAGGGAGTTCATAAATATTCACAATGCCTTACAGGTTTAGAAAGGGCAGGGCACACAGACTTTATAGCAACTTTATTGTGATGTGGAAAATTATTAATTCATGAGATCCAAATAAAATGATTATATACTTGAATGACCGTAGGATTATAAATTTTATATTTTATATACTTGTCTAGTTTTGGTTATTAGATTGCATATTGCGTGCATGCGTGCGTGCGTGCGTGCGTGCATGTGTGTTACGTATGACAGTTACTTTCCTCTTAGTTATATTGATTTATTTAGCTGTAGCTTGTTTAAAACTCAATTAAAGTGTCTCAGTAATATGAGACCACTACTGGCCTCCTCTCCCAGCCCACCTACTGGGATTTAATTTAGAGTGTAGCAGTTATTTTTCATTATACTATAAATGCATTATACTATAACCGAGTACTATAAACATTAGAGCATGCTGTTCAGTCCAGCTTAGCTTCTTTGTTTGGCTGTATCTGAGCTCAGCAGCATTTGAGATTATGTGATAATCCACTACAAAATTAAAGTGTCTTGTAAGTGCATGTCTTAAAGTTGGGAATTTATGTAGTATTAATCATTGCTTCATGGTGTTACTTAATGTGGTGCTTAATTATTTTGTGCACCACAAACTCCCCTACAAACCCAGGCAGATGAATTGTTCTGTAGGGGTTAGATTCAGAAATGGCCAACCTAAGTCATGCTCTTAAGTGCCTCTCCTGCGCGGCTTTAGGCGGGGTGATCTACGCTGTATTCTAACTTATGCTCCGCGGGTGGTACAGGGCATGATATTCTAATGACCTGTTTCTTGTACCTGCCCCCTGGGTTGCTAGGTTTCTACTGTTTATGGGGATATGCATTTCCAACATGGCAGTAATAGTGGCTGTAATAACCACATTTGCGCTTGTAAAATCCTGCCTTTGTGTGTCGCAGTTGCTCTTGGGTGGTGGAGAAGGCAATGAACGTATTTATACATTGCATCATAGCCTTGATGAATTGATCATAACTTCTAGATATTGATGACTGGGATACACTGAAAAACATGTCTGTATTAACAAGTGTTTTAGTCATGTAATGAGACTTAAAATGTTTTTTTAAGAAAATATCAGCTTGTTTTAAGTTACTTTTTGTTTGACGGTGAAATTAATTATTATTAAGTGAAATTATTTTACCCCATTGGCAAATCTTGAAATGAGTAAAACTGTCACACCTCATTGGCAATATTTTTGTCTTATTTAGCAAAACAAATAATAGAAATAAGAGTCTAAATATAAGACTAAAATGCTTGCTAAGATTGGCTTATTTTTTTGTTTTTGCAGTGTATACCCAACACACACTGGTAGGATACTGTGACCAGGAAGGAGAGAGAGCTTATAACCTTGTGGAGTACTGGTAGACTGTGCGGGTAGTTCATTTGCACTTCCAAATTATTTTGGAGCAGCTGACACATGTACAAAATCGTCTCTTTGTTAAAGTGAAAATGTCTATCATTTAATCCTAAAACATTTAATTAATTAGTCATAATATCCTTTCCCTTCTTTGCCAGATGCACCTCCTCCTCTCCCTTAAACACAAGAACACATTCACTGCCATAGACGTTGTTAGACCAATGCGGTAACCGCAAATCTGGAGGGGTTGACCCTTCTATTATGTTTATGTTTATGTATAATGTATAATGTATAATGTATACTATGTATATTATGTATATTATGTATATTATGTTATATATCCTTGTATGACTTTTTCAAATTTGGTGGTATTAAGTAGTGAACAGGCAATAAACGTATTGCTGTTTTCAAAAATCCTTTACCAAAATTGTTGTGTGGGGTCACTTTGAAAAATGTAAAAAAGAAAACATTTTAAAAATGTTATCTTAGATTTTTTTGGGGGTGATTCTGGGTACTCTCCCGTACGGGTTTGAAACTTCACAAACTTTCATTTACACCCAGTTCTAAAATGAGAAGCTTATCACAGATTTGTTATATATAGGGATAAAAAATTTATTTGGGAGACATTAAGAAGGCAACACACTAAGTGTCAAAATGTTTCTATTACAATAATTGTGTGTCAGTTTAAATTGTTGGGGTCAATTTTACCCCAAACATAAAAGGCGCCATAAAATTTCAGCATAATAGGACGGTTAATATAGTCAACCTCCACGGAGATAATGAAATTGAAATCATGTGCTTTAAATTGGATGATATGCTATGGACGGTTAATCATACTTTTACATCTTTTTCTTTTTATGACAGCTCCTTGATAATTGCAGGTAGGCAAAGGGAAGTGAAATAAGACCAACATGCACTCACTCGAACATCCAGCTGTATTTTTAATAATCTATTTGTCACCCGAGACATAAACCAACTTTTTTCCCAAAAAAAGTGAAAAAATTAAGTGAAAACTCCACGTATCTCGCAGACATGCCTCATTTTCAGCAATCTCACCCAACACACGTATATACTGGAGAGACACTTAAAATAGCAGACCAGCGAAATATCTGAGTAACAAATAGTTTATGATAAGTGCAATTTTGTGAGTAAGCACCATTTGCAGATTATCTAAATGAATCACTCCAGAAACACTTTGCTGTCGCAAAAATGGAGGGGAAAATTTTTCATTCTTATTTAGTTATCTGTATTTAGAAATACTACTATAGAGGGAGGGGGGATTAGCTATGTATTTATATTCATAGCACTATATTATAATACTTTTATAACTTCAGAGAGGAAAGTTCACTTTTTAACTATATAATTTCTGGGGATGTGTGCAGTACTGAACCCGGATGCGTGCAACTGACGCCTGAGGGCAAAGGCACTGACAGCCCTGTCAGTCCTGAGGTACAGTCTGTGCGTAAGAGGACAACTGAAGGTGAATGTAGTCTCCATGGCAATACTTTACCTCTTTTTAATTTGAGTGAGTTTTTCAAGTCCTTGCCAAAGGACGCTGTGGTGTGGGAATAGCTGCAGCTGTCCTCACGCCTGAGTTGACAGTGGGTTTACGGTGTCATATTTAACTTCAAATGAATTCAGAAATGAAAGCCCCTTTAAATATTCACAGTTGCTCTATTCATGTCATCTTTTAACATCTCTACCACTCACATCAGCTGAGACCAAGAACAGTTTAATGTAAAAACAACAACCTAGCAGTTAAAGCTTCATGCTTTTCTGTATTATTGCCTTTATAATCATAAAGCAGACCATTGTGGTAACTCTATGCTGGGTTGAGCTAGCTACCATGTGGTGTGAATTACCAACTTGCATAAACCAATCAAAAGTGCATTGTGGCTCATCCTGTTAAGGTGCAGTTTTAGTGCATGGATAGGCCCCACAATCTGGTATCAAATCCAGACCAAGCAAGTGTACAAGTGCAGACTGTAGGCAGCCCTGCAGAACAGTGTACAATTGGCTCTGCGGTGTGATCGTGTGATAAGAAGCGATGATTTAAATTCAGAAAGAAAGCACATGATTGTCCGTGCTGTCCTGAATCGATAGAGGAGGTTGCACCAATGAACACTGATATACATATATGATAAAATGTTCAAATGGTTTTTGGGGTCCACATTCCAACATCAAATGTCCAGATTAACTTATGTTAGTACCAATGATTGGAGCAACAGTACAGAGGACTGCCTCTAAACCTCTGACCACTTACCTTTACAGGAGTTTTCTATGCTGCAGTTGGACAACATGGCCGACCAGCGGGTCAACATTGTGGGCTTCTCTGTGTTCAATCACAGCCACCCCTTTTTCCAGGACTTCCTCCTCAGCCTTAATCGCTCTTGGCAGGAGAACTGTGACCACGCCCCCTTTGCCGGGGCCCCGGTGAGCATAGAGAGGCCACGTCCACACTTCAATCCCATTCAAGCATGCAAGTGATGCATCGTGATGCAATGTGCATTGTTATACAAAGACCATAACGCTACATTATTTGGTTGTAGGCCTACAAAACCATTTATTTGCAGTCTTGAACTAATTTGGGCAAAAGCAAAGGTCTTTCATTTGTTCCAATCAAGATGGCTGTACAGAAAGCATGTCATACTTGTTTTACATGATTAAAGACATGCATTTATAGCAGGCAAATGTAAAGTAAATGCAAACTTATTGCAAACATGCAAACTTATTTTCTATTATGTTAGTGACGGTACATTTTACAATTAAAACAATTGAATCCCTGTAATGTAAGATTGTCTTGTGAGATATAAAACGAATTATGGATGTGATATGTGATACTAACAACATAAATTTATTTTTTCAGTAAACTATTTGTAGATTAAGATAAATAAAGGCCTCATGTGTGCTGTGTATACTTGGAGGAAGCAAACTTTTTGTGGTGGGAAACTTTATCTCAGAATTCAATCAAAACAACAATGCTGCCACATTTGCTGCAGATTTTCTCGTGTTGGCTCCTGAGCGCCTGAAGTCTTAAGCTCAAGAAGACATAGGCTGTGCTGATACGGGCAGAAGTAATAACAGAAAGAACTTAAATGTTCTGAACATTTGGAAACTGCTTTTGTTTCGACGCCAGTGGTAGCAGCTGAAGAGGCAGAAGAACTCTAATTTGGGTCTCGTCCAGAAGTCGAAGAGATCGACGCACGCCATCTTCTGAAACCCATTGTTTCTGTGGCTTACATGCTCCTAATTATCTCTTATCTGTAATTAATCAGGATATATTTTTGGAGCGCGTCAGATGCACACACACACACAAACACACACATACACACACTCATACACACTCTCACACACACACACACACACACACACACACACACAAATGGACACAGACACCACACAAACATGCAGTCATATACTACAAAACACATACTTTCCTGAATAGATACACACATTCACACAAGCACACTTATACACTGACACACACACACCACATACACACACAACACATACGCACACACACACACACACACACACACACACACACACACACACCACAAACACATGCACACCACACACACACACACACACCACTTAAACACATACCCTACCCTACCTTCTGACTTCAACATCTGACCAGAAGTCCTGTGTTCAACATCTTCTCTGCTCCATACACCACCATATGGCGCAACCAGCCCAGGGTTAAAGTAGCTGAGTAACAATGGCCTGATGAGCAATCAGTTTAACCATTTGTGTGCCAAGACAGGCACTGATTAATGATACCGACCCTCCATTCCCCGTACCCCAGCTGTCCCCGGCACTGATGTACGATGCGGTCCACACAGTGGTGGCGGCGGTCCAGGAGCTCAACCGCAGCCAGAACGTGGGCGCGACGCAGCTCTCCTGCAAGTCCTCCAAAATCTGGGAGCACGGTACCAGCCTGATGAATTACCTGAGGATGGTAAGGGGGCGGGGCCTGTCTATCAACAGAGCTATCAATCATCCTGTTGTCTTGGCTGTAGGTTTTGTTTCCCACCCATTTGTCAGCTGGAAAAATGTTGCACAGATGTGATGACTCAGCTGTCACTCAGAAATTTCAGCTTAGCCACTCTGTTTTTTTTACCTGAAGCAAATGTTCAAATATAAAATCAGAAAGGCCAGGAATATACGTGAACATTTTTTAGCCAAGATTTTTTTCTTTCTAACCATTTGGAATGTGCAATTGTTTTCGTATAGGCCTGTGTGACCATTGCAAGGCCCTCCCTTAATTCAGGAGAGCGCAGAAAAGTACACACTCATCTGAAGTACGTGCTGCCAACCGCTGCTTTTCTTTACTGTGCACTCCACCAGCTGAGCTAAGCAGTCATTGCATTCTGGGAGCACGCTTTAAGCGCAGTTGATGCCGGCAGTCTGCTGGCACACAATGTACCCAAAAGGAGTCTCTCTTGTGCAATAACAACTGAATGATTCCTGCAACTATAAAGCCCTCTCTGTCTCTCTCACTGTGGATCTGTAGTACACACTGGAACAGTTAGGTTTTTATACCAGGCTGTTAGGTGCTTCACAAAACTGAACCAGTTCATGAACAGGATGGGCCTTCTTGCAGCCCTCCAAAGAATATATTTTATATACAAGTAAAATACTTTACTTTATGAGGGGTGGAAGTAACAAAAGTTGTTTGATAAAAATGGATTTAATCATTCACTGCCGGCGGTCTGTCAGTTCATCGTTTAATGTTCGCATTGCCTCACCATTCATCGTTTAGTGTATGCATTAGTCCCCCTGTCAATCAAAAGGCCACACCCACCAGATTTGATTAAGGTTTTCTGCTCCCGATTGCTATTTTTTCAAAGCCTTCAAGAGGCCAATCAGAGTAATTTCTAACAATTCTTAAACATTGTCGCAGCAAGTCAAAACAACAAGAAACTTTGTCTTACAAAAACCTGGGCATGCAAGAACTTTGTGCTCGATCATTATAGTCAGGGTGTGATACAGTGTCAAATTGATTGGCTGCAGTCGTTCTTCGAAAATACTTAAGCCAGTAGTATTGAAGTGAATCCTAGACTACGAGAGATAGTTAGGCTGCTGAGGTCGGGGCAGAAACATTTGATTGATTAAGGTGGGCGTGGGTTTTTTATTGACAGGAGGTGTAATGCACATGCTAAAGGATAAATGGGCAGAGCAGTGATGGTGAATAATAAAAAGGAGGGTTTGCGTTTATCAAATCGTGCCTGTTTTATTCAAATCATTCATGTTCTTATGAAATCTTCCAGTTTTATCCACTACATTTCTATCATTTAACTGAAAACTTTCACTTGCAATTTCATCAACATTTTTATCACATAATTTTTGTTACTTCCACCCCTCATATTACTTAGCATATACCATGATTTGATCATATTGAGGGTGTTGCTGCTCTTGTACATTTAGTAATTTTATGCGTGTATTGCATATGGAAGCAGTTGCCATTGGTATGTTTTAAGAGGACGGTGGGCTGTGCAGTGTAGTTTTAAACATGTGATGTTCTTCTCTACTGCATAGGTAGAATTGGATGGTCTAACTGGGCACATCGAATTCAACAGCAAAGGCCAGCGCTCCAACTATGCCCTGAGGATAATGCGGAGCAGCAGAGAAGGGCTAAGGCAGGTAAAGTGATGTGCTTCTTATCGAGGTACAGCAGGACGCGCTGGGGCAGGGCCTGGGACAGCGTTCGCTGGTGCGTGGAGCGAGGAACAGGTCTCAAGACAAATCTTCCTCCCTCTTCCTTGTCATGCCCGGCAGTGTCGTTCCCAAGGTGTGGAATATTAAAAACCCCACAAAGTTCATTTCAGGGGGAGAAGCAACGATTGAATGAAAAGAATTTAAAAGACAAGAATATTTTGGCCAATTATTGTTATGGCACAAAGCTTTTGTGTAGGACACAGTACAGGCAGATATCGATAGACAATCCTTCTGTGCTTCACGAGTGGATGGGCAGGGAACGGAGCTTGGGGGGATGGGGGTGATTTTCTATTCATCCGTAGGCTCAGGAAGTGTGACCAAGCTGGGGCTCAGAAGCCCAGGGCAGGGATAACAGGGGCGAGAAAAGGAATCCTTAAATCACCTCCGTAGATCTGAAAGCTCACACTGGTGGCAACAAGATGTCTGATCACAACAGGAATTCACTAGCAAACCTATGGTAGAACCAGGAACGTAGTCTTCCTGATTAATTATCCCTGCTTGACTCTTTGCTCCGTTTGTCCATGCCATCGCATTAAGGATGTGTCATCGTATTGTAATGTACCACCTGACCAAACATCTGAAACACATTTTTATCATTACAAAGGTTTGCTCTATCGCTGCCCTAGCCCTGCCAAATGCACATTGCTGGTGTGTTATGGGCGCAATGTATGGTGTAAGTAACAAATGCGCACTTACACTATTTGATGGGTGTAGAGCTGGTCTCCTGCCTTTCTTGTATCTCTCATTCAAGTATCTTACACTATTAACTCCATACAGATACGTTGCCGAAATAGCCAGCATTGGACTGCATAACTGAATACAGCTTGCATTTCAGATAGTCAAATTGAAGTAAAAATAATTCTCGCATATGTATTCATGGTGAAATGAAAGTGGTGATTATTTTGGAAAACTGAACCAGCATGGGGGTGTTTCTGTTTTGCCACAATAAGGCGTCATGAATTCACCTCGCAGTTTGTTAATCTGATCGTAATTAACTGGCCATTGAAATTCTCATATAAAATGCTTTCATTTTCTGTCTCGTGAGCTATTTGCATCAGAATGAAGTCACTCAGCAGATCAGGCTAGCATGAAGTCCACTCTAAAAATCTGAATACACTCAGTTCTCCTAGTCAAATTACCACGGATGTTTCTGCTTGTAATTAGCATTTAACTGATTATTCTGTCAGGATGCATTCAAATTAACTTACATTTGAGCAATTATAATACTCAATAATAGATCGTTTTACAACAGACAAAAAATAATAATACATATGTGTCATAGATTTTTGGCTGTTTCGTCCACTGTAGCAGCTAGTACCATGCGAATGGTGTAGCTCATAAAGCAGTAATTGCGTGCATGTCACTGCCGGGTTCATTGAAATGTGTGGGTTCAAAAAGACAGGATAATATTATTGTGTATTTGCTCCTTGCATTAATTATAGTTGTTGCCATGGTGTTTGACGGTGGCCACCAGACACACACTTTGTCAAACGCATGTGACAACACACATACCCAGCCATATTTCCTGATTACTGTGGTGTGGAGGAGGATCAGCCATCAGTCAAACTCTGAAGCAGGTTTTCGCTGTCATGCCACAGCATGTTACCTTGGGCTGTCTCTCCGGTTGTACTTTTATTATTTTTAATAATTGTCACTCTCTGGTGTGGTGTAATCAAGAGCCTGTCATCTTAATCAGAGAAGGAGCCCTGTGAAATTACATCTGACATTATAAGTCAAAAGAGGGAAATTTAAGAGGCAGAAGAATACTGTATGGCCTCAGTATGAAAGCTGGTATTGATTTCATAACTCTACATTTCTTCTTAATAATTGAGTTATCTTCTAAGGTTGGAAGCAATGCAGCTGTTTCATATCACATTTGGACACTCTGAAGGATGGTTTTGAAAGACCTGGAGTGTAAGAATTGTATGGCCTTGAAGTTTTTAAATATTTGTGTTACATTCTGTTGCATTCACATGCGTAACCCACAATGTCCTCAGCTCCCTTTATGCTATACTCCATCTCCGGCAGGGAGGAGCTCCTCCCCTCATCAGTGTTGATAATTACATCACCCTAAACAGAACACATTCATCAGGTGAAAAAAGATTCTGAATAGTAAACAGTTTAATATAATCATCTAGGTTTGACATAATGGAACTTTCCTGTGTTTGGGCTTAAGACTATGATGTACTATGGCAGATTTACAGATACTAAAATAGGTGACTAAAATATAAACCTTAAATTTAATCTGCACTAAGGAAACAGAGAGAAAGCAAGAGATAGAGGCCCATGTTTGTGTCTCACTCGCTGAGAAGTTCTACGGTTGAAGTGGTGGCTGTAGTGGTTAGGGATTCAGTATTTGTCTTTATGGTTGAGTAGATAGTTTGGATGTCTGTGGTTGAAGTGGCAATATTTTCAGCTGTGATTGTGCTTGTGGTGTTGTGGTGGCTATGGTTGTAGTACTTGTGGTTGTTGATGCGGTTGCAGATGTGCTTGTATCGTGTTGGATTCTTGAGCGCGTTCCTCAGATTTCAGTGGCTGATTAGGGTGATTGGGTTTATGATATAATTGCTATTGGAGGAGAGGGGAAAGGCCCGTGTTTATTTGTTTGCCACCCACCCGCTGGGTGTCACTCGGCTCCCCAGTTGGAGCCAACAGCAGACCGCTCTTGGAAACAGCCAATGTTACTAATGAAGTCTCATAATGGATGCCGTTAATCAAAGACTTGGATTACGCCAGCTGACTAGGAGGGAGCTGAGAATGTGTGTGTGTGCGTGTGTGCGTGTGTGCGTGTGTGCGCGTGTGCGTGTGTGTGTGTGTGTGTGTGTGTGTGTGTGTGCGTGTGTGTGTGCTTCCATGTGGGTACATACATGTGTTGGGTGTCTGTGTGCTTTAAGGTGTGCGTTCTGTTGAGAACCTGCCTCTGTTGTGATATCCCTGCAGAGCGGTGCTGCTTTCACCCTGAGATTTCTCAGAAGATTGTGCTTTTGATTTTGATTAAAATTACTACCAGATTGACCTCAATCAGCCCAACACAGGGGACTGTGTGGCTTTGTTCATGTAGATCACTTCTGCACAGGATTTGTAAGTTTTCTGCATGGGGTTAAAGGATAACTCCATTTTTACTTTTGACTTGGACCCATTTTTCTGAACTTGGACCTATTTCCACCAAGCTGATCGGTAATGATAATGATTTTGTCACATCTTTCCTCGTTGGGCTTTGGTCTCCCCAAGAACTGCTTTGGTTTACAATGGAGTCCAATGGGGCATGAAAACGAGCCTTGAAATGCCTTCTAAAATGTGGATTTCATTACATTACATTTACATTACATTTCAGTTATTTGGCAGACGCTTTTATCCAAAGCGACGTACAATAAGTGCATATTGAAGGTCATTGACACAACTACAAAGTAAATCCGACAAAGCACAACTTTCTCACAACGTAGGAGCTATCCCTAGTAATGAACATAGAATACAGTCAGCTATACATTCTTAACTATTAAAAGAGCAAAAAACACAAATAGAAAATAAAATATAAACAGGAAGTACGTACTATATAATTGGCCCTATATAGGTAGTTAGTCAAGGTGGAGTCTGAAAAAGTGCGTTTTCAGACCATGATGGAATAGCTAGGGTGGGAGCTAGGGTGGAAAAGCTCTGCAGTCGGGACGAGCGAGAGCTGTTAACACAGAGGGAAGGAACTGCAAGTCTCCCTGCAGCAGCAGAGCAAAGTGGTCGAGCAGGAGCGTAGTGTTGGATTAAGTCCTGTAGGTAGGAGGGGCCTGACCTTTTGGCTGCAGTGTAGGCCAGGGTCAGAACTTTGAACAGCTGCTGGTGGAGTGACCTCAGCAGGGGGGTGACGTGTGAGAACTTCGGGAGGTTGAACACAAGTCGAGCAGCCGCGTTCTGGACCAGTTGTAGGGGCAGAATGGCGCAGGCTGGTAGGCTTGCGAGAAGGGAGTTGCAGTAGTCCAGACGTGAGGTGACCACGGTCTGGACAAGGAGCTGAGTGGAGTAGGTGGTCAGGTACGGCCGAATCCTCCTCATGTTGTACAGGAGGAACCTGCAGGACCATGCCGTTGCCCTGATGTGTTCTTTGAAGTCAGGCTGGTCATCCAGGACCACCCCCAGGTTCCTTGAAGAGCAGGAGGCGGTCACTATGGTTCCGTCAACGGTGATGGACAGGTCTAGAAGCGGGCAGGTCTTGTATGGCACGAAGAGCAGCTCAGTCTTGTTGAGGTTGAGCTTCAGGTGATGGCTAGACATCCACTCAGAGATGTCAGCCAGGCAAGCAAATATCCTCTCCTTAACCTGTGGGGTAGAGGGAGGGAAAGAGAGGAAGAGTTGAGTATCATCAGCATAACAATCGTAAGAGAAGCCATGTGATTCCCATGTACAAATTGATTTAATAGATAACTGAGAAAAAAAATTATTGTTCCAAACTTTCTTAGTATGTTCATTGCATAATAATAATATGAAGTGTTTCTTTTTGCACGGTAAAAACACTTCCGTATTTTCACTGCAGCAGGCTGTATTCATGAGCACAGGGTGGGGTGTGCTGGTAGAGTTGTTCACTACAGTAACTTACCACAACATTGAACATGGCTGAACATGCTTCTCTGCGTGCCGTACTTCTCACTGAGAACAATGAATGCTTCTGCCAAGAAATAAGCTTGAAAAAGAAAGATGTGACAAAATTATTATCATTCCCGATCAGCTTGGTGGAAATAGTTTGGGAAAAATAGTCCAATTCGAAAAAAGCAGAATTATGCTTTAAGAGGAAACGGAGAACTTGAACCAGACCGTTCATTCAATATTAAAATCATCCATGTAGCCTCCGATCCTCATTAGTGGCAGCCAGTACTACTAAAATAAAACTAAAAATAGTGAGTAAGGAGAGATTTTACGTTTAATTGGCAACAATCCCAATCTCATCTTTGATTATTCTCAGAATAATAAATGTTCCATTTTACGCATTACGCATTCACTGTCAATTTGATTTTGAAGCTTTATTGAATCTCATATATTTGGCAGCTGATTTGTGAGCTCTTTGCTGTTATAAAAATAACTTCCATGAGACAGCACATCAAATGTATACTCAAGCTAAATCAGAATCAGCTACTGATGGTTGCTGTTTCCAGAAATTGGTGGGAAAAGTCTGACTCTTGATCATTGCCAGGTTTAAAGGGGAGTCCGGCCTTATCTAGCATTCATAGCTGGTTGCCACTGGTCCGTAAAGGCATTTCTAAGTGTGCTTTTATTTGACATTATTTTTTGTTGTTAAAATAATCATCCACCAAGATTTCAGCCTTTAAAAACATCTACAGCTGAAAAAAATTAAGATTGAATAGTGCCACTTTCTGCCGACTACGCAGTTATCAGGCCTGGTGGGTGTGAAAGATAGTTCATATTCAGGCCACGCCCAAGAGCCTCTAGGCAAGTTACGCCAGACATTGCAAGTTACCTGCAAACACCGTTTAGCAAAACAAATGATAGCTAAATAAAAAAGAAAGTGCGTGGTGCAACCATACCATATGTTTGAGGCACTGAACTAAAGAAGATCCGTTCACATAATAATACTAACGTTAATCTCAAAGACCCAGGTCTTTCAAATGGTAACGTTACAGCATTGCATGCGTATTAGCTAACCTTAGCTAGCTAGCTATCTGGTCTTACAGCATCGCATCCACCGGAAAATCAAGTACAGCAAGTCTCAATGATGGTGCGTATTGATTTGTTAGTGTTCTAATAGGAACAGGAAGAGGCACAGGCTTACACCATCTCTGTGTTTCCTCCCACTCCCCCTCCCTCCTCTTCTTCTTGTTCTCTTTTTTGTCACAGACATGGCTCTTGAAAGCAATGCAACTTTACTAGATAAAGAAAGTTTTGTAATAAAAATGCCAGGATTGACAGAATTATGAATAATAACAGTGTTGTGAGTGAATACCAAATCTCAGTAATATTCTCATTCTAATAACAGGGTACTAAAAAAATATCTTAAGATATGTTGCCTAGTGGTGTAGCATGTACCAGGGGTGTAAAGTACTTGAGTAATTGTACTTCGTTACAATACTTAAGTACTGTTTTTGGGGATTTGTACTTTATTTAAAACAGCCAATCAAACCCCCATCAATGGAAAATTAACCCGCCCATACCCATGCTGATTGGTCCTTGTGCAATACTAGAAAGCGGGGATCTTTGATTAGACACCTTAGGATGTGCATTGTCGAACCCACGTATAAAAAAATCCAAACCCTTAATTTTTTCCAAGGTTGTAGTTTGGCTAACTTTACAACTGGATGCTGTGATGTGAATGCCGTCCATGTTAATTTACCTCAACATTTTTTCAAATTCGATGGAGAAGTGCATTAAATCATTTTAATGCAAAAAAAGTGTCCTCTGTTTTTTAATTTCAGCATTGTCTATCGCAGAATTTATTCCATTGTGGGCCAAGTGTATGCTGTATTCCATTCCAGCCTTGCCTAAATACCAGCTGATGATTTCACTAATTAGCTCACCTCTTCAACTAACTCACCTGGTGCAATGTGTAGTTGAAACAAAAACTTGTATAAACTCAGCCCACGATGGAATGAGTTTGAGACCTCTTGTCTATCCCTTGCAATAAAAAAATTTTTACTTTTACTTTTTAGTACTTAAGTACATTTAAAAGTAGGGACTTTTACTTAAGTGGATTTTTAGCCAGATACTCAGACTTTTATTTGAGTAAGATTTTGAGACAGTATCCATACTTTCACTTAAGTATAATTTCTGGGTACTTTTTACACCCCTGCCATGTACTGTACGTTGTTTTTCCATAAAACTCTGAAATAAGCAATTCCATCACTTAGGGGCTTTTTCACCTGTTCTGCTCTTTGAGAGTCTATGAGAGTTCTTGAATAGGGTCTTCTGTTTTCATAAAACTCATAAAAACAGTATTGCGTCCCACAGTTTGTTCCTTGGTTCATTTCAGAGAACTGGTTGTAAAGTTGCACTCATATTTCCTTTTAGTTGTAATTGTATTTGTAGTTACATGTTGTGTTTATTTTCTGCCTAGAGTATCCCTCTGTTCAAATTAAGTATGAAAAGTTATTTTTCTTCTGCACTATGCTCTATTGTTTGAGAGTTATTTTTGCTGCATTGTCCTATAGTGTACCTCCCGCTACATCGCCTATGCCACTACCCCCCCCCCCCCCCCCACCTCCCCCCAACATCCACCACCTGCCTCCCCCAAGTTGGTTGAAGGCGCTTCATGCAGTACGGGGTACATTCTTCTCCCTGCAAGACATTATCACATGAGCCCAGAGCAACTTGGCAGGATCCCCCTGTGTCAGACTGAAATAAGCTTCTTTAGAGCCAGGCGGAAAGACCCAGTTCTTTCTACGGTAATCTCTCTGACTGGCCACAAGCCGGTACTTCACAGTGGAAGTGGGGGTCAGGAGACACACAACGATGACAGCCAACATAAACCCTGATTATCCATGCCCCACCTGCAATAAAATGTGTGCTTCTCAGATTGGACTCTTTAGCCACCAAAAAACTCAGTTAAAAAATATAAATGGAAGTCATCATCGGTGTCAATGGACTACCAAGAGCAAGAGCAAGCAAGGGTGTGTGTGTGTGTGTGTGTGTGCGCGTGCGTGCGTACGTACATGCGTGCGTGGGTATGTGTGTGAGTGTGTGTGTGTGGGTATGTGTGAGTGTGCGTGTACGTGTGTGTGTTTAGCCTTCCAAATCCATTTCATGCTCATCTGGGGTGTTTGTCTATTTGTTTCCAGCGCGCTGTGTGGTGTGAATATCACAGTCATATGACAGTGCAGCATTTATTTTGCATGCAGTTGGCAGTATGTAATGTAAGCTACTGCAGCATGGAGGGCAGTATGTAATGGCAGTTGGCAGTATGTAATGTAGGCTGCTGCAGCATGGAGGGCAGTATGTAATGGCAGTTGGCAGTATGTAATGTAGGCTACTGCAGCATGGAGGGCAGTATGTAATGGCAGTTGGCAGTATGTAATGTAGGCTGCTGCAGCATGGAGGGCAGTATGTAATGGCAGTTGGCTGTATGTAATGTAGGCTACTGCAGCATGGAGGGCAGTATGTAATGGCAGTTGGCAGTATGTAATGTAGGCTACTGCAGCATGGAGGGCAGTATGTAATGGCAGTTGGCAGTATGTAATGTAGGCTACTGCAGCATGGAGGGCAGTATGTAATGGCAGTTGGCAGTATGTAATGTAGGCTACTGCAGCATGGAGGGCAGTATGTAATGGCAGTTGGCAGTATGTAATGTAAGCTACTGCAGCATGGAGGGCAGTATGTAATGGCAGTTGGCAGTATGTAATGTAAGCTACTGCAGCATGGAGGGCAGTATGTAATGGCAGTTGGCAGTATGTAATGTAAGCTACTGCAGCATGGAGGGCAGTATGTAATGGCAGTTGGCAGTATGTAATGTAGGCTGCTGCAGCATGGAGGGCAGTATGTAATGGCAGTTGGCAGTATGTAATGTAGGCTACTGCAGCATGGAGGGCAGTATGTAATGGCAGTTGGCAGTATGTAATGTAGGCTACTGCAGCATGGAGGGCAGTATGTAATGGCAGTTGGCAGTATGTAATGTAGGCTACTGCAGCATGGAGGGCAGTATGTAATGGCAGTTGGCAGTATGTAATGTAAGCTACTGCAGCATGGAGGGCAGTATGTAATGGCAGTTGGCAGTATGTAATGTAAGCTACTGCAGCATGGAGGGCAGTATGTAATGGCAGTTGGCAGTATGTAATGTAGGCTACTGCAGCATGGAGGGCAGTATGTAATGGCAGTTGGCAGTATGTAATGTAGGCTACTGCAGCATGGAGGGCAGTATGTAATGGCAGTTGGCAGTATGTAATGTAGGCTGCTGCAGCATGGAGGGCAGTATGTAATGGCAGTTGGCAGTATGTAATGTAAGCTACTGCAGCATGGAGGGCAGTATGTAATGGCAGTTGGCAGTATGTAATGTAGGCTACTGCAGCATGGAGGGCAGTATGTAATGGCAGTTGGCAGTATGTAATGTAGGCTACTGCAGCATGGAGGGCAGTATGTAATGGCAGTTGGCAGTATGTAATGTAAGCTACTGCAGCATGGAGGGCAGTATGTAATGGCAGTTGGCAGTATGTAATGTAGGCTACTGCAGCATGGAGGGCAGTATGTAATGGCAGTTGGCAGTATGTAATGTAGGCTGCTGCAGCATGGAGGGCAGTATGTAATGGCAGTTGGCAGTATGTAATGTAGGCTACTGCAGCATGGAGGGCAGTATGTAATGGCAGTTGGCAGTATGTAATGTAGGCTACTGCAGCATGGAGGGCAGTATGTAATGGCAGTTGGCAGTATGTAATGTAGGCTACTGCAGCATGGAGGGCAGTATGTAATGGCAGTTGGCAGTATGTAATGTAGGCTGCTGCAGCATGGAGGGCAGAAGAGGCCATCCTCTGCAGCCAATCAGCAGGTGGCACAGGGAGCCAGCACGGCTCCCCAGTGTTGCCAGCTTAGTGTCATTGTCTTTGGATTCAGCACCTTTTTTTGAAAAGTGCCTGACAACAAATCTAACACTTCAAGATGAGTCTGGGGATGACGGAAAGTAAATTAATTAAAGTAGTACAGATGTTTCCCCTCCACTCTGCATCTGTGGTTTGCATTGCTTGCAGAACCAAGTGTCGTTGCATGGTGTGTGGATCAGCTTCTCTGGGGTCTTCCCCTGTCTCCGTCTGCTCTAAGTGCATTAGATATAAAATTGACAGGGGAGCAAATTAATAATGAAGTATATTTGATTATTTTGTGATGACATTGTGGTTTCTGCCTAATTACACAGATATTATGCATTTTAACATTGAACTAAGGCTCCTCTAGCAAGGTAGTGTGAGAAGTAGCGGGCAGCAGTACCAAGTGGACACATATCACAGGTGAAAAGTCATAACATATGTCATGTATGTATGTATATATGTGTGCACTAGCATTCAAAATTTTGGAAACACTGAGACATTTTTAACATTCAAAAGTTTGGAATCACTGAGACATTTTTTTGTTTTTGAAAGAAATTGATACTTTTATTCACCAAGGTAGCATTAAATTGATCAAAAAATACAGTCAAGACATTGATAATGTTACAAACTACAAATTGTATTTGTTCTATTTCTACTTTAGCAATTGTAGCCATGTACCAATTTAAATGGAAAAGTAACATATTTGGCATACAATTAGGGTTAAGCTTAAAATTAGGATTAGGGTTTGGAAAATGGTAAATTGAGGCATGTTCGGGGTTACGCTCTGGAGGGAGGGAACGGTGAGCGCACATGTTAGCACTTGATTTATGCAAACAAATGTTTTCACTATTGGGGCCAAACAGTATAGCCTTAACTATTTTAGTATTTTGTATATTTTTCAAGATAAATTAAATGTTTTTTATAAGAAGCATCTTCAAATACATTTTTTTGTATTTTTTTCATTTCATTTATTATGTTTAGATCATCCATTTTCATCCATTTTAATAGAAAAATCTCATATTTGAAACATGAGTATACATGCTAGGTTTTTACATTCATTTCAATCTTTTGGAACTGATTGTTAAATTCAATGGAATCATGGACTTAGTACCAACAAGTACCAAGACATTCAAGTCAGAAAATATTTTTGGTTTGAATTGAAGAGGGCCATGCACAAGCACGCTGAAAGATCTTGAAAGATTCTGTATGGCCCCCATATGATCCCCAATCTCATCAAATACTCTAGAAGATGAATGGGTGTGAATATTTGGCACTTCTTTTGTGACACTTTTATTTTTTTTATTGATTCTACTTAATCATTATTAAAGCATAATATTTTTTGCATGTTTAAAGTAGAGCTCAATACTTGTGAAATAAATTTTTGACAGTATTGTTCTTCATATTCAACAAGGGTATGAATAATTTGAAGGGCATTCTATTTGAATCTATCGAATAAACGCACAAATGGAATACTGCTCATCGTTGGAACACAGTGCTAAAAAGTCATTTGAAACACACTGTTGTCCACTACCCGTGTATAGAGAGTACACTTTGACATATTAGAAATATATACCTTTTTTATGTTTATGTTTTAACTCACTCACTTAAGTGAATTACATTGAGCTAACCTGAGCTGATTATGGCCTGCATGTAGGAGAGAATAATGAACTGCTGGCAGGTTCAAACAGCTGGCATTATTGCAGCCACAGGTGGAATTGTTGTGGTAACTTGCGTGCATCTGGGGGCGTAGACAATTGTCACTGCCCTCTGTTTTAATGCCCTATCGTCTGACCTCCAACCTCAATTAAGGGGAAATTACCCAGGGACTTTATTTTCTGCAAAGGTCTTTTCAAAACTAATGAGGTGCTTTCAGAAAATCTAGATCACCATGATCGCAGATTAAAAAACAGCCCTCATCAAAGACCAGTTCAAAATGGTTCAAATTTAATTAGTTAGATAATATGAGCTCACAGCCTGCTGGAAAATATGAAGACGCCTTTGTTTTCTTTCTTTTTTTGTGGCCATCGTTTCAGCGTTTTCAGGATTTAGAGCTATACGCATTGCTGTCTCCATCCTGGCCGGAGAGTGAAAATGCCTTGTAAAGTAAGACGAGTTTAAAAACACAGAAAGCTTGAGGGCTCTTCCTAAGGCTGGTTTCAGTTTGCTATGATCTGCAGCGTACACCTAAATTACAGCAATAAGGCAAATCCCACAAGCAGGGAAAGCAATTTCGTGAATTAACGAGAATGGCACTCAGAGAGATGCTACATCCGCGCGTGTGCTAATCTCGACAGCTGAACGTAACATGCATGGGGCTTAAACTTATCTTGAACTGTGAAGGCAGCATTGACCGATTGTGAAAAAAAAATCATACATTTCCACAGTTTCATCACAATCTGAGTAGAATTGTTCCAGTTATGAATGATAGGGACACAAACACAAACACAGACACAGGCAAACCGGAGCGGAAACAATACCGCGCTATGCGCGCGGGTGTAAACATTTGTAATTATTTTCCAAAATAGTTCAAGAAAGTATAGTGTACTGTGGCACAAATATGACAAAAGGAAATACATAACATCATTTTTATGTTGCACATAAATATACAGAGGATTTCAGACACAATTATGGCTTATATAGGTATTTGTAATACTATATCTGACATATTTAGTATATGTAATATTGTGTATTTACATTGTAAATTTTAATCAAATAAAATGTTATGTTTTCTGCTTATGAAAGTTCAAGTGCTGTACAGCCTCCAGAGGTCAAAAGGGTAATTTAAAATTGATATGTATAATTCATATTATGTTCCGACATTATCTATATATAATATATGCAAAAAAACGATGAATTTGGCAGTAGTAAATGGACTTTAATAATGCACCTAGAATTTTGCATTGTTAAATTAATTAGACTTTTTGATAACAATGGGGCTGTGATTGACCAGCTTATCCAGCGTGGCCCAGGGCTTGTTAAAACCAGAAACCTTTTCCAAAGCCAGACCATGACTAATGTAGGGGAAAAAACTAGAGAACAATGATTTGTTATGAGCAGTCTGCAGATGCACTTTCAATAGCAGGGAAAGGTCATCAATTGTAAGAAAGTAAACCGTCCTGACCTTTTTAAATACTGCCCTTTCACTGGCTTATACAGCCATTTCAGCTAATGTGCGTAACAAGTACAACAACATCTCTCAGTTTAGTTCTGCTACACAAGAAATTCGCTATGCTTTTTATACATTTAATATGACAGATTTGACACCCACGACTGTTTATGTTACATCACTAGATCAAGGGCAAAAGGCATTGGCACAATTACGATTTGAACCCGCAACCTTTTTCTTTACAAGCCCAAATCATGGGCCTTTACACCACACTGTTACCTGATGAGAAAAAAACCTCTTTTTCAAATCTTATTATTGATTGTACGCTGTTGTTTCAACACGGTTATGTTAATTACTGCAACACTAACAAATTATGTGAGGGGACTAGTGAGGCTATACTTGGCCTGCTGCATTGTTACCAAAACAATGCTTTGTCCTTAACTTTGAATAAAGAATTATGCATGTTACTGTAGCTCTGTTGGCCTCACTAACTCATGAGCTGCAGGTGAGGTTAAAATGAATGAAACCCAACGTGAGGGAGGTCATTACTTCTCATAAGACAAGCAGTGTCACAAAAACAAAGCATACCCTGTTCCCCTACAGGCTGTTCAGTGCATTGTGTTGAACCCCCAGGGAGTTTGATTCTAGCAGAGATGATGCTCAGAGAGTGGCTCCACTTGCACAAGGCATTGTTTGAAGGTAACCAAATGGCAGCAGGTAAAGTCATTTCCAACAACAGCAGGTTGGGCCCTATTTTCGAGATGTCCCAGATTCAAGCCTGGGCAATTCCATGAGTCGCTTATGAGCCAACACCAATGGGCTTTGTCCCTCATAGGCTAGCAGAGGTATTCCTCTTTTCCGATCAGTCCCAGCTCCTCTGTAGTACTGTCTGTGTGGCCTATAATGTAGAAACAGACACTGCTTCTCGAGGTGAGAGCGTCAGAGGAGTGCCCTCACTTCAGTTATAGCGCTCCTTGTACCGAATGCAGGTAGCATAGTGATTCATATGTTCAATATGTCCAGTATCTCTTCACCACCAACGTGATATGTTCTGTTATGAACTAAGCCAAAGGGTGCATGTAACATATGTCACATTATATCTATGTATTTTTTCTATTTTCCTTTATAACATTTTTAGCTTTTCAAATTTGGAATTATCCGTTTTGTCTGTCGTGTCTCCACTTACCCATTACCCAAGCATACTTGCACTTTCTGCACTATTTAAACAAATGTACTGCACTAATTTGCACCACTTGCATCATAATGGTTATGGACTTGTAACTCAGAGATCCCAGGTTCAAGTCCTAGGTGGGGCTATTTGTATTCTTGAGCAAGTTACTTAAAGCACAACTTTGGTAGAACTTTGGGTTGTGTACAGGGCCGTTTCTAGACTGCTTTGATTGGGGGGGCATGAAGAGATGTTGGTGGGGCACAAAGGGGGACGAAGTAGTGGGGGGTCTGGGGGTCCTCCCCTCAAAATATTTGAGCCTTTTAAAACTCATTTCCTGCATTTCTACACAACCTCACACAGAGCATTTTCTAAAATAAAGTGTATAATTTATGAACATTTTGAAGATTTTTTATTTTTTTCCCCCCAAAGCCCTAGATGAGATTTGAGATGCTTTCATATAGCTATATAGGTATAGGCTAATCAGTACATTTGTGGATAGGATAATTTTATTACATTTTAAACCCACCTCCACCCCCCTCATCTTATAGGAGGTCAACTTTATTTATGTCCAATAATACCATCTAATCTTGTATAGAAACTACACCAATATCTAATCTTGTATAGAAACAAGTATATTAAAGATGAGCTATATTTCTTCATCATTTCAGTCTCTTTGTGCTATTTTCTAATTAAATTTAAAGAATTTTAATTAAATGGCCCTTTCTTGGCTTTTTTATTTTATTTGGAACGTAGATCCAGTAGGTAATTTTTGCGCCAGAAACAGCGTTAATGTGCCGATGCGCCAAAAACCATTCATTGGTCCAAATTTCCACGGAAACAAGCGTTCCTGGTAGTATTTATCTATGGTAAACACACCGACCTGCTGATATTGTGTTCGTCTTTTCTGGTAGTTTGCTAACAACATTGAAAAAAATAGTACTTTTATAAATAATTTGAATTACACTAAAAAAAATACGTACGAGGACTGGTTATTGTTTGTATTGACAGAATCCGCTTAGTTCACGTTCGTATATGCGCTAAAAGTGTCATTTTGAGACCGTTTTAGCTGCCCTATCGAAGTGAATGGAGAGCGACAAATACCCTATTCTGGATTATCACCCCAGGGGTGCACAGAACAACTAGCAAACATATTTCGCCACCGTTTGGACTCATGGCCAGGTAACTACACAACCCAAAGTTGTACCAAAGTTCAGTTGTGCTTTAAGTTAAAGCTATGTAAGTCACTATAGATACGAGCATATGCTAAATGCCTAAATGTAAATGTTTAGCATCTCAGGACTACCATATACTACAATGGATGCTTAACATACATTTCTTTGCGCTAGCTGGCTTGACAAATCCTAATAACCGCCATCAGGCTTGACCGGTATCCCAACGTTGGTTATCAACTTGCTAAGTGAACAAATACTTCTAATGGATGAATATGAATAACATAAAGCAATCACAATGGTAAAAATGTCAATTCGTAGTTAATACCTTATAATCTTGCCCTGTGAAGAGACCTTTTCACTGTATCAGCACCTAGCTCTACAGAATCCTCCAGAAATGGAGATGCCTTTTTCCAAAGGAGTTGATTGGTCAAAGTGCAGTGCTTTTATATGTTTCAATCTGTTTGCCTGAACTTAACCTGCCCCAGACCAGGTTAGCCATGCAGCATAAGTTACCATTGCGATATACCCCGATTAAAAGTGAGCCAGCATCGTGATACATAAAACCCAGGGTTAAACCTTAAAGTTAGCTCGCTAACCCCATAATCTCACTTTGTAGTATTATCCCACTGTCATGAAGGTGGGAGGGACAAATGTCACTGTGACCACAGCAACCATGGCCTACTTAAACCTATTCTAACCCTGACAAGATAAACTAAGTGAGTACAGCTGCTGCAAACTCCTGGTTATAGTAAGCTAAGTATATGCCATTTTTGTTGAGATTCCAGTCCACACAATATCTAAAGCCACACTTATGAAAGGTGCATTACCTGCTTGGGGGGTGTGTGGGATAAATATGAGGAAATGAACAAGGAATGGACATTATATAAAAAGTATGAACATCTTTATGGATTAAAGATAAGGATTAACAGTGGTTGCTTCTTATTACACATAATTGTCTGTAATTAGCTGTTTATGGGGGCAATTCAGTCAACTGCTTCATTTACTCTGCAAATGTCTGTTTGTACTCAATTATCAGAACTGCTGCCTGAAAATGCCTTTAGATGGCTTGTGAAACATTAAAAGATGTACATGAATATCCTGTAGCACCTTTAAAAGAGGAATGGCATTATTAGATTCTGATGATTAATGCAATGATTCTATTGAATGTCTTTATTTGAAATGTTTGTTTGTGTGTTGTGGGTCTGCTCCACTGTCTGTCTTTTTTGTTGTTGCTGGGGCTACAACTGAAGTTCCCTAATGGGAAATAAAAGTTATTCTATTCTATTCTATAAATGAGTTATGCTTCAGTGGCTAAACGGTTAATGATTTCAGGCCAATGACATGAGCACCCCATGAAACAGGAAGCACTTGTCGTATGCTTGTGGGTGTGAACCAAGGGGCCAGCTTTATCTATAATTACGCTTAAAAAGCCAGTTTTTCCATTGAGCTCCATTAATTTTTGACAGCAAAAAACAAATACTTCCACTCGTATATTTATTTCAGAATTGCTCATTATTTTTCCGTGGTCAAATATTTTTTTCTTACCACACTGACAAAGATATACATTTTTTTATTATTATTTATTCTCGCCTACGTCAATATTTTTGCGTGCTTGTTGGCAACCAATTAAATACTCATAAGGCTAAGACATAGCCGTCTTCGCGTCACTTTCTGCATCATCCTCATTGTGACTCAAGCACTGGTTCTCCCTGTGGGGGAGGCTCAAGCTTCTAGCCTATTCATATTCTTTCAGACCCTGTAGCACTGTGAGATCACACTCTTTTTCTCATTCCATGTCTTTCTTGTTTTCCCTGTGTTTTTCTTCTGTGAGTCTGTACAGATGCACTTTTTACAATGGCCTGCATAGTCTTTCATTTAGCAGGTGAAATTATTTGGTGTTTCTAGTGTTTGTTTTGTTTTTTTGTTTTCCTAGCAAAGCCTCTAAAGGCATATGTGGAGAGTGTGTGTGTGTGTGTGTGTGTGTGTGTGTGTGTGTGTGAGGGGGAGAGAGAGACAGCCAGACAGACAGACAGAGACTGATAGATAACACTGGTGCTGGTGTAAACAAGGGGGGGATACGGCGGAGGACAGGAAATACAAGACATTTGATGGTATTCTCAGAAGAGCTCTTTGATTCTGGTGTCATTTTCCTCTCTTTTTTTCCTGTAGCAGGAGAGTATTCTCAAAAGGATGGTAAATTACTTTCAAAAGCAGCTCTTTATTAATTACAGCGCGTGGTATTTCCTGAAGGATTTGTGTTTTTAAGACTGGAAACAAATAACATAACAAGCTCACAGGCAAAAAAAAGCTCAAAAGCTTCCACTGACTGACATCTAACTGTGGGGACAAATGACACAGGAGACACAACTCAAACATTTGATAATCTCACATCTTTTTAGAGAACATGCTTTTAAAATTAACTTTAGTCCTATGGGACCAGGCCACAAGACCCTGACTGTATTTTTTTGGGTGAAATTGTACTGGAAAGAATTAGGATAGGACATCATATGCTAAAGTGATTAATATGGCCACATAATTTAACACCAAGCAGCAGAAAATTTCCTGATGCATAAATAAAACACTTTGGGACCTGTGGTAATATAATTATGGAATGTGTAATGTATATGAAAATCTTTCTTTCATAAAATGGGGGAGGGGGGGGGGTTCTACCATACTTCCAGAAATATTTTTGCTGTGCCAGTATTCACTGAATTTCTTATGTGGCTGTATGGTGATGGCTGTTCAACCTCTCTTTCTGGGCTCATATGTGGATCCTTGCCCCTCACTTAGGCTGACCAGATGTTGTCTTTTTTCCGGATATTTATTTTTTGGGGGATTTAAAATATCCATCCATGCAGGATTTCTAAATTCCTATAAATGTCAGGTTAGGTTTTGGCTGTTCCATAGACCATATACAAACAAATCGCCTAGTATCAGGTTCATAATTCCCGCCCGCCCCAAATCATTTTTAAAAATCCAATATACGGTCACTCTACCTCACCTTTCCCAGAATCATTCACTAAAATATGGAAGCACCAGGTGCCATGTGCAGACTATATAATTGCATTTACAATTTGAATTGTCCATCTCTGTCCACTGGTATAAGTGCATGGAAGCAAGACCTTAATATGGTATTCCAAGATAACTTATGGGAATCTGTGTTTCATAGGGATCAACTCCTAGTACCTCCTATTATCCTATTTCCATATTTTTATTAAGTTTTTCACAAACTTCATATCTATTCATACCTCAAAAATGCTTAAAAATGTTTTTTTTGGAATGTAACCTATTTGCAGAATATGCTCATGTTTCATAATCATTAACCTTATATGGCAATTATTATCAAGTGTGCAGTACTTTACTGATACCAGTGTGTGGATATTGCTAACAGATTGGTTAGCTTGTTAGATTGTACGTTCATTCCAAAAGTGTTCACTGACTGGTATTTGCAGTTCAAAGCATCTTCAAGTGTGTGTCTGCACACACACAAAATACTTCAAATGAAATGTGTCTCAAAGAGTATTCCCAACACACCCCTGTCCCACCTATTCCGTCTTCAAAGTCGCCTCAATTTCATAGGAATTTGACTACAGAAGCAATGGGGAAAAAGTCATCACAAATGATTCACATTTTCCCTGAATGAGTAATTAACAGGTGATGCTTAATATACAGTAAATACTATTTTAGCAGGACCTCTGAGAAAGGTCAGCATTGGTGACGTCACACATTCATTTGAACGTGGCTGTTCAGCCACATGCTACTTTTCAGCGGTGGGTTCTTAACACAGATCTATGACACCATCAATGAAAAATGAGGCCACGGTGTCTGATGCCCACTTGCTGAGTGTCTGTTCTCTCCACACAGATTGGCCAGTGGCATTCCGAACATGGACTGCACATGGAGAACAAGCTGCATTCTCTCAACGTAACAGACACTCTCTTCAACGCCACCCTCACCATCACCACCATCCTTGTGAGTACCGTCTTTCCTCTGAGCCGTGAGGGTCTATCTGCGCACAGTCAGATAACCCTGCAAAGGTAGGCACGTTCAGAACAATCTTGTCCATGCATATGTTGTCCTTAACTTTAGCCCGATTCTCAGCACCTGCCTTAATTCCAGCTTTAACCCTAACTGTAAGCCAAAGCGCAAAGAAAATCTTGACAGCTACCCTTAACCATATTCTTGATGCTGATGTTAAAGTTATACAGGTGGTGGGGCAAGTATCTGGCATTACAAAACACTGGCATTAAAAAAATACTTTCACCATAAACCTGAAAAACAGTGTTGAAACAGTTCAAGATTCTGAGGGTTCCACAATGGTGAGAGTCGCATTTACCTGACATTGTTGGGGTCATCACATACCTTTAGAAGGGGATGTCAATATCAATCAGTATTTAATGGTACTGAGTAATCATCCACACCCGTTGTATATATTATATAATGACAAACATTGGTAGGTTTACATATTACATTATCAAATGCAATATTCAAATGCCACCTATAAAATAATTTGTTCAGAAATATATACATTATATATATTAGTTGTGAGATTACTTCTGAAATAAATGTTAAATCAGTGTGCTGTTGCTGGAATTGTATGATAATGGACTAATCAAAATTCACAGCAGTTCATTCAGCTTGCTCAGTCTCTGTTGAACCCATTCCAAAGCGCTCCTAAGCTGACATCTACATGAAACACAGGCTGAAGACAAATACGTAGATTATTCAGAAGTAACACAGATGTTTTCCAAGCTGCAGGCTGTATTCTGCTGCATTACACTTTCATAATTGTGAGCTTTGTAGCAGGAAGGGGCTTGGTTTGATGCAGGAGAAACCCACAAAATTGGGTTTAAAAATGGGTTTATCCAACTTTTATTTTGCTGTTTACTTTAGCAGCGCAGAGTCTGTTTTTGTGAACTGTAGCATGTTTGCTGGATATTAGAATCCACAGCAGGGCTTTCAGTCAGTATTTTTTAAGGAGTAAATTAACAGATGAATGAGTGACATAAGTCTGTACAGTACCTTTCATCTCTTTAAAGGTACTCCCGGCTTTTTATATTGAATGATGTGGGGGTAGGGGGAACTCAGCTCAACTAATGACAGTGTTTTGGCTCTTGGTTGGGAAAGGAGGTGGGGAATGGAGAGGGGAGAATGCACGTATGATCTTGGGTACAGTGTGGGTAAACGCAGTGTCTTTTCCGCAGGCATAGTATAATGGGCGCTTCTCATAATGGGGGCGTCCCCTGCCTTTGTTCTGCTAGTCTTTGAGTAATGGGGTAATCTGTGGGAGTGCTCATCCACACTGAAGTATGATAGTTTCCCCAACTTTGACTCTCTCTATCCTCCCAGTTTTTTTTCTTTGTTGTAACTGTCAACTATCCCCGTAGCCCTGTAATCTTTCCCCTCTAAATGGACCAATGGAACGGTCAGGCGAGGTCATTCAGCCCATCTTGGCTCTGCATTTTCAGTATGAAACATATTTCATATTTTGTTGACTGAGCTTTAAAGAAAAGAAAACATGTTAGAGCTAAAAGAACAACGTGCATAACAAGATAATTATGCAATAAGTAAATAAAAGAATAAAAATAGTAAGAGTAAACATTATGAAGAGAGAAGAATTTGATGATTACAGTAAATATGTAATAATAAAGAAAAAAAACAACACTAACACATCACAATCAGTGTAACCAACAATTTGGTTTTAGTTGTTTTTACTCTTTCACCTCCACAAACAAATATAACCAAGAAACCCACGCATTCGCAAGAAAAACATAAAACACTAAAAACACACAAACATGCATACATTCACAAGCATACACCAAACACACGGCCACACATATACAAAACACGGTGTTGGCAGACCCAACATTCTGGCATTAAAGATGTTTTAAACCAGCCTCTGGGTTTAATAGGAGGCTACTGTCTCCACCCACCCCCCCCCCCCCCCCCCCTGTCCCCATCACCCATACCCCCCCCACCCCTGTCCCATTACCATACCCACCCCCCACCCCTGTCCCATCACCATACCCACTCCCCACCCCTGTCCCATCACCATACCCACTCCCCACCCCTGTCCCATCACCATACCCACCCCCCACCCCTGTCCCATCACCATACCCACTCCCCACCCCTGTCCCATCACCATACCCACCCCCCACCCCTGTCCCATCACCATACCCACCCCCCACCCCTGTCCCATCACCAGGCCAGACTCTCCATGCACTCTAAGAGTGTATCTGTGTGGGGAGGATAGAAGGAGGCAGAGGTTGCACTGACAGGTGAGAGCTGTCATCCCGGGTAGTGAAGCGGAAAGGAATGTCTGCCCCCCTTCTCCAGGCTCGTCCTGGGCTGTCAGCAGTAGGACAGCGGCTCTATAAAATTTCAACGGAAAAGCCATAACAACCGGTCAGCGCAGCCCTCCACCACGGCCCCAGATCAGAAAAAGGCAACAAGACACGTCCACAATTACGTCTGGAGGCTCCACATTCTGAGAGAATAAATTTGTGTGTTTAAATGTGTGGAAGAATATGTGCGAGGGGAAACGTAAGCAAGCGCACCCTGGAAGACTGACTGCGCGGAGCCGATACACAAGGAAATACATATTTAAGCTGCCTGAAATCTCCTGTCGTAGACCCTACTGCGCTTCAGTGGCTGTGTTTGGCACACAGGGAATTGAGCTCCACTGGTGCCCTGAATGCACCGTCACCCGCCATAGCACTGCCTCACTCCTGTTATCTTTTCTGGCACAGCATGTCCCTATCTTTGTGTATGTGAGGCGTGTGTGCGTGCGTGCGTGCGTGCATGCGTGCGTGCGTGCGTGCGTGCGTGCGTGCATGAAGAACAAGAAGGTCAGTTGTCACCCCCTCCATCAGCTGTGGAGCCTGCCTGGTCCTCACAAACTTGGAACAGCCGAGGGGCTGGATCCCCATAATAACACTGCCAATCCAGATTGGAGTGTCAGATTTGTGTGCAAGGGGGATTGGCTTGAATTCAGACAAATTGTTCAGCGCTCAGCAAAAGTGACCTTTGTGTCTCCTGGTGGTTTTTATTACACACATTTTATACCATGATTCAGGATATATGCACAGGGGATAAAATGCCAAGGACATGTTTTAATTCAGTTTAAATCTTCAAGACAGGACAAGAGTGGCTCACAAGTGAGTTCTAACCTGGGAAAGCCTCTAAATTCACTGTTAGCCTGAAAGATCACCCGGTAGGCTCTGAATAGTAGTTCAGTTTTGAGATGACTGTTTGAATGGATAACAGCATACACATTGATTGATGGCTGGGCAACATTTTTGTGATTGACAGGTCAGTGTAATGTCTGTTCTTATTTGTTTGCGATTAACTGTGTCTGCCTTAAAGGAGATTGACTGCTGTATGATTTAACTCTTAAATAATAGGTTATTTTAAAATAAACAAGAAAATCTGCCTCTGTGCATACTCATCAATCCACTCTGAGGCCGGCCTACGGCCAACAGTTAATTAACTGGTGCAGTCTATTCTCCTTGTCAAATGTTGGACATCCCACACCTATTAAATGTATCAACAAGATTTGTTTATTAGTTTTTTCCTGTGAACCCTGCAGCCTTCCATTCAGTGAATTAATGGCCTACCGATGGCTTCTGTCTAATATACCTAATTCGGAGGGTAGCGTCCACCAGAAATCCTCGATTGCTTCTGCGACTCCTGCTCGTGACAAAATTAGCATTTATATTATACAGTGTAGCCATGGCTGAAGTATCCATTCAGGGCAGAGAGGTAACATGCGCGGATGATTTAATGAGTTAATGACAAACGGAACAGATTTGCATTTATAGTGTCGTACCAAGTCTTAAAGAGGCTTTTTTAACATGCTGTTTTGCATGATGTGTGCATAGCCATTTTCGGCTGCGGAAATTTAGAGCATTTTTCTGCAGATGGAGCTCCCTCTTCATTCTGCTCTTTTTTCATTCAGCTCCCTCTTCATTCTGCTCCCTCGTCATTCTGCCTCTTTTCATTCTGTTCCCTCTTCATTCAGCTCCCTCTTCATTCTGCTCCCTCGTCATTCTGCCTCTTTTTATTCTGTTCCCTCTTCATTCTGCTCCCTCTTCATTCAGATCCTTTTTCATTCTGCTCCCTCTTCATTTTGCTTTTTTTCCATTCTGCTCCCTTTTCATTCTGCCTCTTTTCATTCAGCTACCTCTTCATTCAGCTCCCTTTTCATTCAGCTCCCTTTTCATTCAGCTTTCTCTTCATTCTGCTCCCTCTTCATTCAGATCCCTCTTCATTCAGCTCCCTCTTCATTCTGCTCCCTCTTCATTCTGCCTCTTTTCATTCTTTACCCTTTTCATTCAGCTCCCTCTTCATTCTCCCTCTTTTCATTCTGTTCCCTTTTCATTCAGCTACCTCTTCATTCAGATCCTTTTTCATTCTGCTCTTTTTTCATCTGCTCCCTCTGCATTCTGCTCCCTCTTCATTCTGCCTTTTTTTCATTCAGCTCCCTCTTCATTCTACTCCCTTTCATTCTGCCTTTTTTCATTCAGCTCCCTCTTCATTCTACTCCCTTTTCATTCTGCCTTTTTTTATTCAGCTCTGTCTTCATTCAGCTCCCTCTTCATTCAGATTCCTTTTTATTCTGCTCCGTCCTCATTCTTCTCATTTTTTCATTCAGCTCCCTCAAGTCAAGTCATAAGTATTATTATTATCCTAGGGGGGTAATATTTCACAGCAGCAGCAGTAAAAAAAAAAAAAAAAAAAAAACAACAAAACAATAGGACAGGAAGAAAGTACAAACAATAATATCAAAAAAAGACTACAGGACGAGAAGTACAAAACAAAGAATGTCACTCACTTTATGTTGTTAAGAAGGCCAATAGCAGCCAGTAGGCCAATAGGAACTTCATTCCGCTCCTTCTTTATTCTGCCTCTTTTGATTCAGCTCTCTCTTCATTCAGCTACCTCTTCATTCATATCCTTTTTCATTCTGCTCCCTTTTCAAACTGTCAGAAAAAGACTCCATGAGGGTGGCATGAGGGCATGATGTCCTGTAGTAGGACCTGTGCTCACAGCCCAGCACCATGCAACTCGATTGGCATTTGCCAGAGAACACCAGAATTGGCAGGTTTGCCATTGGCGCCCTGTTCTCTTCACAGATGAGAGCAGGTTCACACTGAGCACATGTGACAGACGTGAAAGAGTCTGGAGACGCCGTGGCGAATGTTATGGTGCCTGCAACATCATCCAGCATGACCGGTTTGGTTTAGTTGACTTGGTGTTATACTGTGATGATTAAGTGTTCCCTTAATTTTTTTGAGCAGTGTATTAAAATATCTCAGCTTCAGTTTTGTCAGCTTCATGTCAAAATGCAACATATATAATTATAATTCAATGGTATGCCACTGTAAAATCAAACAGAAAAAGGATGTTTAAAGGCTCTGCCAAGTCACATCAACAAAGACTTTATAACTTGTAAATATCAGAGCTTGTGTTTTATACATATCAAAAAGAAATGCATGAAATGATTGTCGATGGTGTAGGACCATACTGGTAACAACAAGCAGAATGCAATGTATGGGGATGCAAGAGTTGAAATATCAATCCCAGGATAACACAGGTATCCCTATTACCCCCAAGAACAGACTATAAAGCAGTAGAATGGACGTTTTACCCCAATAGCCAGCTCTTATCACTTCGCCATGTTTGTGAAAAGAAACTAATGTTATTTGGTTTGAGAAAAAATTTAATAATTGCCAAGATAAAAATAAATCACTCAATCAAATTTAATAAATTAATTAATTAATTAATGGAGTGCATTTTACAAGTTTGCAACAACCCTTCACAGTATGCCCTGGTTTAAACCCCCACAAAGCCAATAAAAGTGAAAGTGGCCAGGAAACGTTCCCTAGATGGCATGTAGAAAGAAAACTTGGGAGGAACCAGAAACTAGAGAGGGAGCCTATCCTTCTCTGGTCAGCTCACAGTGTTGGCTCAGAGAGACAAGACATGGTCAAGTCAAATGGGGATGAAATGGGACAATGACAGCATAAATAATCTCTTCGTATGACTGCAGAATATTTTGATGTCATAGGCCTTAACTGTTTTGTAGAGTTTTCTCTCGATGTACGTTGTACTATGCATCGCTGTCCATCTGTAAAGGGTGACACAGTTCAGTGTTCTTGCAGGAGAACCCTTACGTCATGCTGCGGCCGAACCACCAGGACTTAGAGGGGAACGAGCGCTACGAGGGCTTCTGTGTGGACATGCTGCGAGAACTGGCCCACATCCTCAAGTTCAACTACCGTATCCAGCTGGTGGGTGACGGCCTGTACGGCGTAGCGGGGGCCAACGGCACGTGGACCGGCATGGTGGGAGAGCTCATCTCCCGGGTGAGGACCCGCGAGCTGCCAACCGCATCAGTTAGCCAGCCAGCCAGACAGCTTTCACACAGAACAAGCAAAAGTGCCAGTGGCCAAAACACTCTAACAGTAATGTGCTGTCGCTCAGGGGAGGAGACAAGACTGAGTGCACTTTATGTATTTTATACTGTTATGTGCAACAAGCTATGTTCACTGCAAACTTTCAAGTGAATGTTTTTTTATGATTTTTATATGCTGTGAGCACAATTCAGCAAATCCAGAAGGGATTAAAGATTAAACCACAAACTGCCATACTCAGCGTAAGAGGCATAAATCTGTGGATGTTTATATTATGTTTCTGCAACAGTTATAGCATCTATTTTTTAATAATTTCCCCCTTTGTCTCCCCAGTTTCGAATCCTCATTTGTGACTGTCGATTTACTGCTATACTACCCGTACACCAGGAACACTACAGCTAAAGTGCATGCACACGTTTGATACCCTATTTATAGCTTACAATCCACACAGTAATGCAGGAGAGCGATCATGTCAATAGGTGTTAAGTGTGTATCTCAACCAGTAGCCTGTGGGAACCTGCCATACTGTTCAGAAACTATTATAGTGGTAACCCAAGAAACCCAATCCAACTTAAACCCCATACACCTTTAGCAGGATGAGGCTAGTCGTGTTCTGCTGCTGTAAGCCCTTAGTCACAGCCATAGTTGATGACAAAGCAACAATATTTTTTCTTCACAAAACACAGTTTGGTGAGTTCAAATTGAGGCAGTGAAGAAAAGTGTAACGCCTTAATTTAAAGTCAAAGTTAAGGACAAATGTTGATTGAACAGGCCCAAGTTTCAAACCTGCAACTGCAGGGCCCAGTCTGTCCCTGTTGTGGCTACCGTTACCAACTGAGATGCTCGTAGAGCCCAACTGTACTCTTTTTTTGAAAGTGATACTTCTCCAGTCAGCAGTGATTGGATGAAATGCATATGTCATCAGGCACAATAATGGATGTGCAAATGGCTCTGAGTCACGGCAGGCAATGCTCTTGAGATTTTGTGCTTTTTCTCCCCTTGTTGAAAATAAGGACATGCCTGGCCATTTTGGGTGATGGCGTTTTCTGTGTGAAAGAGGCATTGTGCTGCAATCACTGTGGTGTCCCACTATGCATTGTACAGGACTGAAAAAAGCCATTGATTTAAATGAGAAAGAATAGTACAGAAAAACTGTCTGGAGGCTTGTGCCTGCCCACTACAAAAAAATAGAAATGCATTTTCTGCACTGGGCAGTGGTGCAGGACATCAAGATGTGAGACCTATGAGGAAATGGGGGACGGTCTCATCTTGACTCAAGAATGTACAAATTTTGGAATCTGGAACCATTTTAGGATGTTCACTTTAGAGGTGGCAATATGAATCAATTAATCTCCCTTCTGTGCTTGACCTTAAATCCTAAGACTACCCTTCTGTGCTTGATCTTAAATCCTAAGACTACCCTTCTGTGCTTGACCTTGCATGCAGCAGAGTGCTAGCATACTGCAAATGCACAGCAGGGTAACTCACATTGAAGAGTGGCCTTGCAGCACTATAACTTATTATTGTCTTTGGAGAGCTGGTGGCAGTGAAAGACAGGGCGCATGGGTACAAAATAGGTGCAAAGTTGGAATATTTCAACTTCCTAGCACCACTTATGTCAATTGCCGGAACCAGACAATCAGTTTAGAATATGAAGTATCATATTTACTTTAAATGGTTGTGAACAGGGCAAATTGCTGTTTTAGAAAAATGCCTCCTCTTTCTTGAGTACAGTGTTGTCTGTTTTATCCCCAGTCATGTTCAAACGTGTGCTCATAGCCTGGCATTGTAAAATAACCTTTCACTCTGAAGTTCATAATTGCTCTTTCTTTCAAGTACTGTTCAAAGTTTTAGCACAACTCCTGTTGCTATTAACAGGGTTATTTTCAGTTTCAGCATAAGGATAAAAGCATTAACAGGGTTATTTTCAGTTTCAGCATAAGGATAAAAGCATTAACAGGGTTATTTTCAGTTTCAGCATAAGGATAAAAGCATTAACAGGGTTATTTTCAGTTTCAGCATAAGGATAAAAGCATTAACAGGGTTATTTTCAGTTTCAGCATAAGGATAAAAGCATTAACAGGGTTATTTTCAGTTTGAGCATAAGGATAACATCATTAACAGGGTTATTTTCAGTTTCAGCATAAGGATAACATCATTAACAGGGTTATTTTCAGTTTGAGCATAAGGATAACATCATTAACAGGGTTATTTTCAGTTTCAGCATAAGGATAAAAGCATTAACAGGGTTATTTTCAGTTTCAGCATAAGGATAACATCATTAACAGGGTTATTTTCAGTTTCAGCATAAGGATAAAATCCTGAAGCCCTGCATGTGCAGAGGTAGCATCATTACATTAATGACTCAATGACCTCACAAGCTTCCTTGACAAATGTTCCCCCTTCTCTGAGCCATGCAGCACCATTATAAATCAGTGTGGCCCCTTTGTAGTCAGCCATATTCTCAAATTCTCATGTCTTTTCTAGTCTTAAGCCTTCGTTTAGGATTTGATGTATCTTAGAAAGAGATAGTCAAGAGAGGACTGTGCAAAGACTTGGCAAAGGAAGAAGACCTGAACTTTCTGACTGCCTCCCTCCCTAGCTCCCCTGCCACTAAGATTGTCCTAACCAGATTATACAGTGCAGTGGCTGCACTCATCCACAGGTCCCACTGCAAATGAATTTCGCTCTGCTCTCCCAATTCTGAACAGTCGCACATATTGAATCTACGGGCTCCGCTAACCGGGAAGCATATTAATCCAATTTTGACACAATTTAGTATGGTCTGGGTGAATAGAATTTTTGATATGCGGTAAATTCATGTCCCTGGTAACCTTCTCCAGTTTTCAGGATAAATATTATTAACAAGACTTGTAGGTGATTTATTTGCATTTCGCTCAGACAGTTCATCTTCTGTGACATATAATGCAATGTCAATGGGAATGTGTTCATGAATGAAAGGCTGAGTTGAATTAAAGCTTTTCTTTACTTAAATTACCACCAAATAAGGATGTTAAATGGAGGGCATTTGAGTTATTTATATCGGTCTTAATTTGCCAGGTTAATGGAGGGTATAACCCTTAAGAAACACAGAAATTGCTTTCTTATATCACCTTCCACGTTTGTTTTCAACCCAGCTAACCACCTTGTGGATGCTCATCTTTTCTGACTGCATCCCCCTAGTTTATGTGAGGTAAAAGAGGGAGACCTGTGGCAGGGTGGTAAAAACAGGTACATGGTGAGGGAGAGGGGTTCAGGAAGAACCTTCACGTGGGGTATTTGGTTGCTTACTGTAGTACTGTGGCTGTTTGGCTTACACAGTGCACCAGTAGCATAAATTATGCAGACATTATTGCACTCAGCTCAGACATTCAGGGCTTTGTCAAATTAGATATGTTAAAAAAAATTGGTATATCCACACTGGTGTATTAATAAGCAGATAAAAAAGAACATTTATTGGAGTGCTAGGTTTCAGATTTCAGTTGACAAAATGATAATATCCTTTTATCTTAATTTAATTATCTCATTTAGCTTCCTCTATTTCAGAGCTGATTAATACTGAGAAGACCGTACTATTAACCAAATTTATAATTGTTATAATTTGTTAATTTAATATGTCCTTTGTTGCATTCACTTTTTTTGTTAAGACAGGTGACAGGAATTCACTTATTCATACAAAGCTACTGAAGCTCACTAAATGCACACCTTCTGGTAACTTCATACCAGTGGAATAGTAGCAGAAAGTGCTTTCAATGAGCATAACTGGGGCTGTATCTACTTTTCGGTTCTTTCAGCACCTCAGAGGGCAGTGTGAAATCAGACTGGGGGTGGCGTAGATGATAAAAAAAGGACTACAAACAATAAATGCAGTTATGAAAATTAACTCCAAAAGAAAATAAATATTGTAAGATAAATCTCTCACTTCAAGGTTTATGACTTAAATTTATAAACTTTAAAAAATCTAATTGAAGAAATATTAATACGTAAAAAGTGCAGAATGGGCTTAATGGGTACCCAGTAGGAGTGTAACTACACAAAAATCCTGCTTTGTTGCGTTCGTTTTGACATTTTCGGTACAGCAGAAAACGTTTTTTTATGCAAAGTAAAAAATAGCTTTTCATTTATTAAAATGTAACAGTGTCTAACTGGCCATAAGTTATTTCTGAACAACATAAGGCACATTAATGATAAGTCATTAGGCAGTGAGATCTTGGACTTTTGAATTTAAGTTCTGCACAAAAAAAAGGTTCCCCATCTGCATTAAAGCAGGACTGTAATTGTTCGGTTCGCAGCGTGTGCCAAACCAAAAGTCCCGTACCGAAGGTAAAATATAAGCCTTGACGAAATCAGCAGTGATTATTTTCTGATTAGACGCCTGTTCCTCTTCCCTGGCTTTCGGTTACACGGTGGCACAAGTGAGGGAACAGAGTGGTGCACTGCCTCTGTCTGATCTTTAGGCAAAATTTTTTTTTTTAAATGTAATTCTTAATTAAAAAATATTTTCAAATAGTTACAAAACCTGAATTATATTCCCATTCACATTTTACTTTTTTAAAGCACACCTGAATCTTTAGGAACCATTATATGGTAATTCTCAACTTCCTGTTTCACTGGGTATAGATATGAGGCAACAAAGAGACTTTTAGTCATCCATAAACATGCGGAATATCAGAGAACACAAATGAAATGAGACAAATGGATGTTGACCTTCATAATTCAGATAATTGGTTACAGAAAAATTCCTTCATGCCTGAAACTGCCTAATTGCCAACATTAAGAAGAATAATTAAGAAGTTTAACGCAACTGGAGCTGTGATCAACCTGCCTGGAAGAGAACGCAAATGTAGTTTGCCCCCACGTACAGTGAGGAGGGTGGTTCAAGAGGCAAATATTTCTCCAAAAAACATAGTTTGAGAAATTAGTTGCATCCTGGGGGTTACCAAGTTTATTTACCAATAGACGCTACCTCTATGCCAACAATCTAGTTAGTAGGCTTGCCAGAAGAAAGCATCAGCTTTGTCACAATCATAAGCACCTGGAGTTTGCTAAATGTTACTGGAATGTAGATTGGAACTTTGAGCTTTTTTGCAATAAATACCAAAAGGTGGGTTTGGTGTAATAAGAGGCATCCAGAAAAGAGCCTTATCCCCACTGTGAATTATGGTGATGGATCTGTGATGTTTTGGGGTGTTTTTCCTCCAAAGACCATATGACACCTTCTTCAAGATTAATATTAGTTTTTATTAAAGATGTGTGTTTCCTGTGTTCAATGGTTTCAGAATGAAACTATATCATTTTAAAAATTTTCTGACCATATAGAAGACATTTGACAATAAACAGAATTGAATCGTGCACTTTTTGTTCATGCTAATAGGTTGTCAGTAATTGTACATGTACGTGGGGATTAGGGTGCTGTCATTTAAGGGAAACAAAAATGAATACACGCAAAGGGGAAGGAAGGGTGAAAGTGAACTGTTGAAATGCTCATTTTCACATTTCTGATTGTTTTTAACCACACAGCATAGGGTAAAAACACACATCCCTGATTGTTTTTAACCACACAGCATAGGGTAAAAACACACATCCCTGATTGTTTTTAACCACACAGCATAGGGTAAAAACACACATCCCTGATTGTTTTTAACCACACAGCATAGGGTAAAAACACACATCCCTGATTGTTTTTAACCACACAGCATAGGGTAAAAACACACATCCCTGATTGTTTTTAACCACACAGCATAGGGTAAAAACACACATCCCTGATTGTTTTTAACCACACAGCATAGGGTAAAAACACACATCCCTGATTGTTTTTAACCACACAGCATAGGGTAAAAACACACATCCCTGATTGTTTTTCACCACACAGCATAGGGTAAAAACACACATCCCTGATTGTTTTTCACCACACAGCATAGGGTAAAAACACACATCTCTGATTGTTTTTCACCACACAGCATAGGGCAAAAACACACATCTCTGATTGTTTTTCACCACACAGCATAGGGTAAAAACACACATCTCTGATTTTTTTTTCACCACACAGCTGCTGTCGACATTTGGTGTTATTATTATTCATTTACTTGGCAGGAGCTTTTTTTCAGGTTGACTTGGCTTTCTTACATTCCAGTATTATGCGTTTATAATTATCCACCCTGCCACACTGCTGCTGTGGGAAAGAGGGAAAAATACTTCCTGGAAATCACATTGGTTGTCCTTGAAAAACTATACAGATAAAGGTATTTTGAGCCTTTTTTCTATTGGCAGTGGAAAGAACACCTGGGGCGGTGTGTTTCTCTGGCAACGTATATCTTAGCTGCACTCCTCTGGGAGTCCTCCTCAGAGAAGAGACATGTCCATGAAATTAAAAAAAGGACCTGTACAACTTGAGCTTGTTTACCTTGTTGCCCTTGGATCTTGACAGAGGGACATGATAAAGCCTCGCTTTCTCTAAGGCCCTGTCACTACGAGGAGAAAGTATAAAATACCACCGGCGGGGGCTTGAGTGGGACGAGACTGCTGATGGAACCTCAGCACACACCGATAGGTTCATCCTCACAAACTTTCTTTCTGTGGCCTCACAGAGCAGAGGAATATGCAGTCCTATCTTAACCGTTAGATTTTCTTTATAGTCGTTAGTCCTGCGATATCCTGTGGTATTAATTAAACTATTTGCCCTGAATGTATCCTGCAGATTAAATGGGTAATAGCGTATTTAATAAATCTAAGCTCTGCAAGTTGCCTCAGATAAGGGTGTCTGCTAAGCAAATGAATAGTGAAGTAAAAGAGTTTTTAAATTTTTCTTCATTCAATTAAATCCCCTAGTTTTAAGATAATTATCCTAACCTGCATTAAATAATTTGTTGGTCTAAGGATGTACCAATATTCCAGTTAAGTGATCAGACACTGGGGGAAGACCATTAGCTAATGGGTAGCAGGGCACCAGGCATGCTCACTGCAGTTCAGAGACACACTTACGAGTTGCTCAGCGACTCCTGACTGGCTCTCTTGGTAAAGGCGCTTAAAGCTTCCGCCATCTCATAATAACTTTCGTCCTGCTATGGGTAGGGTAAGTGTAAGTCAGATAGGGTTCCTGGGTTTAATGCTTCATTGGCGTTATCCCAAATACACGGCAGGCACTCACAGACCACCAGTCCTTCTAACTGAGAGATATGCCTCTCCAATCGGCTCTAGCGCTCCTGTAACAGACTACAGAGTACAGACGTAAAGTGAGAAATAGTCATCTCCTCATGTCATGTGTGAATGCATGAGAGGAAGGAACACACTTCAACTCCAGTGTTCATTGCGTGGGGTGCGAGTGACAAAATTAGAGCTCCCAAATGGGGGAGAATATAAAGGGAGCTCTAGGGCTCTTTGGGCTCAGCCTCCTGCTCAGCTTTGCATTCTTAAAAGAAGATTGCCCTCCATGGTGGCCTCCATAGTGGTCGCTGCCGCCTTCCCTCGTTTGCCGGCACTGGGGCGCATTGTGTTCGCCATCTACCAGGGGGGCCATTAGTGAATGTGTATTTTGAAGGACAAATGACAGGACGAGGCAGAGGAGAGGGAAACACCTCGCCAAAGCACTTCTGTTAGCGGAGCCCTTCGATTGGTGGGGTCTGGCCGCAGCACAGCTTTCAGCATGGACATGCTCTCTCTTGTGCCCACTGCTTTTCTGCTCTGTAGAGGAATCGGGTCCTGAATTCATAAAATGGCAGCTGTCTATGTTAGTCTTTAATGACACCCAAGTACATTTCTTAAAAAAGATGTGCAGTTTATCTTACTATTATCATTTAACACATACCTGAAAAAAGTCCTAAATGAACCCCAGAGACACAGCTTAGTCATACTAATCACACACTAAGCAAATGGCCCTCAAGTGGTGTAATTAAACTACCACATAAACACTTTCTCTGGGTGCCATTAGATTATTATTAAAATGCTGTCTATTCAGAATAACAGTGTGTCAGTGAGGACTTGAAAATGTATTGTTACTAATATATGCTACAAATGTTGTGTTTGGGTCATTGTTAAAGTGAATTTCGAAATAAACTTCATGATTAATAATAGATGAAATTTCCCAGTCTGGTTATTGTTCTCTCATAGTTCAGAGTAGATTTTGCTTGGGTGTTATCTGCCATAACTTTTCAGCTTCCTGCATCTGGGCTGTTAGTTTTGTTCCCTTGTGCGCATTTTACTTTGTCAAACTCAGCACAAACAGGCCTTTATTTCCTGAAAAATATCTCAACTCAAATGCTTGCCAATAATTGCTTTATGCATCACTTTATGAATGTCACCAAGTGTACTCTTCAAAATGGAAAAAAAACACCTGCTCACCTTATCTCACTTTTGTTTATGTTTTATGTGAGGTCTTCAGAAACTATTCATTTTTAACTCAATTGAAATAAAACTTACAGCGAATGCCAGGCACATCCATCAAAATCTGACCGTCTGTTTAAAGATCTATGTGACTCTTTGACCACTGACCCCCTCACTTTTGTGCTTGTTTCAGAAAGCGGACCTGGCCGTAGCTGGACTGACCATCACTGCAGAGAGGGAGAAGGTCATCGACTTCTCCAAGCCCTTCATGAGTCTGGGCATCAGTATCCTGTACAGAGTTCACCTGGTGAGGAGCTATGCAGGCCAGGGCAGAGCAAGGTGGGGTGGGCCGTGTGAGCGCAGTCGCCATTAGTGCACGCAAATACGCCAACGTGGACGCTTCGAGCTACGCAAACAGCTTTTCTTTTGCCATGACATTTGTGAAAGACAAACCAGAGGAAAGCACGGATCGAACAAGAAAGTCGTTTACTGTTGTTGCCTGCTATAGTGTCCCTCACTGCAACGTTATAGCAAGAATTTCAGGTGACGCATTTTATAACATTACATTACATTATAGGCATTTAGCAGACGCTCTTATCCAGAGCGACTTACATACTTCTTATTACATTTATCCATTCATACAGCTGGATATATACTGAAGCAATGCAGGTTAAGTACCTTGCTCAAGGGTACAACGGCAGTGTCCTACCTGGGAATCGAACCTGCAACCTTTCAGTTACAAATCCAGTTCCTTAACCATTATACTACACTGCCGCCCTAACAAAATATAACAAAACAAAACATAATGCCTTAACAAAACATAACAAAATCGACTTTGCGTAGCTCAAAGCGTCTACGTTCGCGTATTTGCTTAAGGTATGTTTCGGCCTTTAGGCTGTGTCCCCTAGCCTTGTGGTGACGTGACTACCTGATAAATGTGACGCTTTCAGTCCCAATTCTGACCTCTATCTAATGGTAACCTGTACCTTATACGCACTGATAACACTCAGGACACAATGCCCGGGGAGGTGCTGGAAATCCAATAGCTCTTTATTTTTTAAGGTCAGTGAGTCATTAATCAAAGCCCTTCTCCAAAACCAGAGGCAACTCGTCGATCTCTCCATCAGCCGATTTCAGCCGAATGGTTTTGGCTCACTGTGCACCACACAGATGCACACTCAACACCCTTTAATTAACCCAGTCCTGTTGTGTGACCCGCTTATAGATATTGCTGTGTGCTGCATCGATGGCTGTACAGCTGGGAGATTTGGTCGAAACAGGTGTGGAGTTAACTGTAACTCTGTATTTCTGCAAATCATTGTAGGGCAGAGAAGCCCACACTATATCTGACCGTGCAACTAACACTGACAGCGCTGACACATCCATTCCAAACTCACACACATCTGCAAAGTAACACACACAACTGTAACAAATCTACTGCAGACTCCCACACATTTGCAAACTACATTACATTACATTACAGTCATTTATCAGACGCTTTTATCCAAAGCGACATACAATAAGTGCATACAGAAACGTCATCGAAGTAACTCCAGAACAAATAAGACAAAGCACATCCTTACTAACACATACAACTCTGTTACATCCACCCAAATGGTAATCTATCTTGCTTCCACCCAACTCTGGCTTCATACAGCTTCATTGCTTGCGATTACACTGGTTTAGGTTCAATGCCCTGTCTTTTTAATAAAGCATCCCTGCTGCATGCTGTATGTCAGACTTCAAATGTATCCAGCCCTTCTCCCCCTTATATCACCATCTCCCGTCAGCAAGAACTGACGAGCGGAGTAGAGTTCAGGGGCCGCTCTGCTAATGACCTGCGCAATAAAGGTATGAAAGGTTCACCCTGGCCTCTCTGACATCAGACAGCCTAGAGGCATACTGTACTTCCTCCAGGGAGTGTGTGTCCGCGTGCGTGCGTGCGTGCATGCATGTCAGGCACAGGAGAGAGCTGTATCGCTTCAGGGCAGGCCTCTCTCATACCCCTTACCCCCAGGGCATGGACTGGAGCTACTGGTCCTCAAAACTTACACAAGCCTCCTCTCCTCAGCCGGGATAAAAATACCTATGTAGGTTTAGGTGAAATGCTGATTTGCACCTTCACTGGGTGTGTTTTCTGTTTGACAGTCACTCATTAAGGAGTAGAGTCATTTCAACCCACATTTTCCACATTGGCTTAAATGTTTTTTTCTAGTTTTTATTTTTTATTGATTGATTTATTGGTTGAATGATTGACTGCTTGATTGCCTGACTGACTAGTTGACTGACTAACTGATTAACCAACTGGCTGACTGACTGACAGACGAGCAGTGGGCAATAGTAATGCAATAGTTGTAGCAGTAGCAGTAATACCCCATCTTGGGCAATTTAGAAAGAACATTTGAGACAATTACAATGCAGTATCAAGGGGCATAGATCAAATGAATTAAATACCTACATTTACAAAAGATCAATACTCAGTGTTTCTTAGTTAAGATGAGGCTAAAAGGTTTAAATGTTTCAGCGTATCAAGTTATTGAATTTATACAGTACATGCAATATTTTTAGCCCTAAGCCCTGAAATAAGAGCACAAACCCTTTCGATTAAAATGTATATCACTTTTTGGATTTATTACAAGTTAAGTACTCATTAATAAGCAACCTGAAAATAAATGGTAAATAGACTGCACTTATATAAAATGTAAAATAGTTGCTCTGAATGCAGTGCTTCACTAATGTATTGGTGTGGTGACGCTTTAGAGTTTAGGAGGTATGTGGAGGTATACGACTACCATAAGCACATAACACCAATCCGGTGATGAAGGCAGAATGCTGAAACATTTGAATGTTTTATTTTCATCTCAACTAAAATAATGTTGAGTGAGGATCTTTATGAATGTAGTTGTATGTATTACTAACAATTGTAATTTAACACATGTATCGTTTTTATTGTGGAATCAGGCCTGTGTCGATATTCTTAATAGTCACTGTGGATACGTTCAATGATAATATGAGCAGAAAGAGATGCATACAATCTACTGAAGCACATTTAACATATTAATTCTGCAGAAGCCCCTTGGTCAAGGGTAGCACAACATTGCCTCACCTGGGAATGAAACATTCAACCTCTACAAGCCCAGTTCCCTGTCAGCCAATGGGCTTATATGAGAGTGCTTCTGAGGCATATTCGTGGCCAGACCTTTCACAGACTTTCATCTTTTTTTTTTTCTTATCTTCGTCTTATCCTGATATCATTTTTATATGAAAGAGATTCTGAGGTGTATTCCTGGCGCTGGCCAGACCTGTCACAAACTCGACTTATCATTTCATCACCTGTCAGAGCCGCCGTGCGATGGAGATCAGAGCAGCAGACAGAATAAGCCAGTGTTCCTGAGAGCTAACTGCATCGTTGCTCTCCTTGAAAAATTTTTACCTCTTATTTATAAGTGAATAAATGCCTACATGAATAAATCTATCAATTACAGTAATAAAATTAATTAGAATGCAATGTATAAATTACCTCTATATATTACCTCTTTTTTTTTACTTGGAAAGCTCAACCACAAGACCTGGGTTGATAATAACACGCTGTATCGAATGTCTCGGGCATACGGCAAGGACTGAAAATACAACAGCTTCTCTCGTGAGAGATGTCTGCTCTTTGGTCAAATTAAATAAAGCATTATCTCATTTAATGGCATTGGCACAGGCACAAACTGCTCATAGTAAAATAGGTTTTCTCTGGAAGGCTGATGTGAAAGGCTGTAGATGGCAATCAGAAACTTTACATCACCTAGCCAAAGCTTTCTGCACTTTTGGCAGTGATATAGAAGAGCAGCTCCTTGGAAACCACAACAGAAAATGATAAAAACAAAATTTATTAATTGTACTCTTTGGTGTGCGACTGATGCAGGGCTTAGTGCCTAGCTTTTTGTTGTTGAAATGGATAGTTTCTGGGAATTTTATGAGTGTGCTATCAATCCCTGACCCATTTGGTCCAATCAGAAGATGTTTCTGTCCACAGGAGTCATTAGGGACATATGATAGCTCCATATATTTAGGAGCATGAAGTGTGAAGCATGAGCAGTTTGGAATACTAAAATAATTCTCAGTAAATTTGCCTTCATAAAGCCCCATAGGCAGGCTTGATAAAATGAAGAAAGCTTTGATTGTGCCCATCGTGCCACAAACACTCATACGCACACACCTACCATATTACATATGCCCTTATCTATGTGCAAAAATGGCTACAATCGCTACACAATTCACCCGATATGGATGTAAAAACCCTCAAAGTAAAGCTAAAAAATCTGTGCTGGAGTACAGTGCCAAAACAACACACGTGTCACTGTCCTAACACTTTTTGAGTGCACTGTATATGTACTCCTCATTCCCCGCACCCACACTCGGAGAATATCCATGGCAAAGATCTGCATTGTGTAAATTCTGCAATTGAGACAATGGTGAAGCGCAGGTTTTCTTGCAAGTTGTGCGGCAAGGTAATGCAGTAGATAAGAGAGTGATGCTTTTTTTCTTCTTTAAGTATATACTTAATTACTAAAACAGATTTTTCTATGTTGAATTTAGCATTTAATCTCCATAACATGGTGTTAAGAAATAAAATGTGTTTAGCTGCCAATGGATTATTCAGATAGTTAGCATACTTGTTAATCAAGAAAAGTTTGAGAAACACATTGAGACCTTTTCCGGCCTGTCTGTTTTCAGCTCAACCACCATCAGTGTTTGAACCCATATTTGTTGGCTTAGGGTTTGAATTCAGAACCAGCAGATGACATTGCAAATTGTGTGTATATCTCAGTTAGATACATTATCCACCGAAATAGGCAAAGTAGATTCACTCTTACAGTTTATTTTGCTTTGTTTTATTCAAAATGGCCTCTAGGAAAACCAAAGGGAAATTTGACCCTCTCCTATGCAGGACTATCTTTCTTTGTCATTTCTTATCCTCACAGGAGTAAATAATTTATAGAATGTTGTTTAGTGTTGCTTTTAAGCATTTTTATCGTGTTGTTTTTATATCATCTAACTTCATCTAACAGTAAGGTGCCCCCTTAGGAAACCATTCACCCATTTTGGTTAAATCTGGTATTACTTATATGAAATGAAATGTGAGGTGTGAAGCATAATGGGACAATTCATTGACAGTGGTATATAAATATGAATGTGATTGACTGTTTGAATGAGTGCCTGTATGACTGATTGGCTACTGGCTGACTGATTGACTTATTTATTGATTGATTTATTGACTGACTTCTGTAAAATCCTGTCAGGATTTCTTCTTTTGCTAGCAGGTGAAAGCTACCTTTGTCACATCAGAGTGACCACCTCTTTCAGTCACATGTATGGGGGCTGTGCACATTCCTGCTAATTGGAGTCTTAACTGTCTGCTACCTGCTCATACAGCCGTGAGGATGGCCCATCTTTTACACGTTACTCTAATTATGGTCATGCATTAGAGCTACAATAAACAGTATGTATATCGTGATGTTGGGCTAACCGTGGATCAATGAACCATTTCCGAGAATTACGCGCCAATCTGTTGCCATTTACTCAAGATCTGATATGCACATTAAATATTAGGTCACCTTGCACTGCTTCAGGCTCTTCTGCAATATCTGATCTCCACTGAAAGAGGACTTAGTCAGTGGGTTGTTCCCTGGAAAATGATCAATACTTATCCACATGGTTTTCAGTGAGTGTAACACAATATCTCAATAGAAAGTCAATACACATTTATGAAAGTGAAACATATAAATAGCCTTTCTTAGCATACTGAGCTGAACATCCCTTCATTGTAAAAACACGTGTTCTCCAGGGGATGAGAACGGGTTTTTCCCACTTTTCTCGGCTGCGAGGGGCATTGAAAGCAGGGTCAGGTGGCCGGGAGCTGCTCACGCAGCGTCCTTAGGGAAGTGGAGTAATCGTTTCCACTGTGACCAACATTGGTCTTACTCTGTGGTTTCCTGCTTTGATGTTCCAGTTTAAAATAAGGTTTTATTTACTGCTTGGGGTGAGGGAGAGGCCTGAGATCCCTGAGCATGGCTCTATCCTCAGCCCACAGCTTTGCATCACAGCTACAGCCCTCGCCCACACCGAGCCGCTCCATTGGTCTTATTCACTTTCAAAGTGTCAGTAGAGCTGTGCACAGATGCACTGTGATCCTCAAATGTTGTTTTTTGTTTTTGTGGGGAAGGACACAAACTGACCAGATGTGTAAGTCATCAATGCGAAGCTCAGCTGGTGAAATGCAGAGTGAAAAGAAGGCAGCTGGCAGTGTGCAAAGTGTGCACCCTTTTATATTGATGGGATTTTTTTATGGGGAATAAAAAAAAAATAGGGTTGGAGTAGGGTTAAAAAATAATTAATAGGGTTAATAAGTTGCTTTTATTTCTTGTAACGCTGTGTATATGTGTCTTTGTGTGTCCGTGTGCATGTGTGTATGTTTGTGCCTGTGCACATGCATGGGTGTGTGTGTGTGTGTGTGTGTGTGTTTCAGGCTCGCAGACCAGGGTACTTCTCCTTCCTGGACCCCTTTTCTCCTGGAGTCTGGCTCTTTATGCTGCTGGCCTACCTGGCAGTCAGCTGTGTTCTCTTCCTGGTGGCCAGGTGAGTCTGTAGCTCCACACCACCACCTACTGGTATCTCTCAAGAACTGTCATGACATCCAGCTGGGAATACCAAATTCACGTTACTGATAAGGCGTTCACACCAGTATTCAGTGTGATAGAATCTCTCAGTCTCTTCTTTGTCCCTCTGCACCCTGTGTTGCTGTTGAAGGTATAACTCAGATGACTTGTTTTTAGGTCACAAGGGAGTCCTGAAGGTTAGGGGGATAGGGTAAAAGGGAGGGGTCTTATATGTGACCTCAGGGTGTCATAAGTTTTACAAGAGGAAACATGGCATTCATCATGTTGGGTTTGTTATTCTGCCTACAGTTCATAATGCATGTAGTGCAGTATCCTGAACAATTAAAAGGTTTCAAGTTCTACGATGAGTCCTGATGAGCTATTCCATGTATGACAACAGGGGGAAATTAATTTCCACCAGTTTTTTTGTTCTGCTATTTTCTGTTATTTTGGTTAACGTAAGAGAACAACAGGAACTTTTAGAACTCGGCTCCATCTGTCAGGAACACAGATCTGCAGTCAACCGCATGCATTCTCTGTGGATATCTTTATTTACTAATATATTAATACATATTTCTATGGAGCACTCTATTTTATTCAGTCTTTTAATTAATTAAGATTATGTGTTTAACTTAAACATTTAGATGTAATTTTATGCAAACCAGTTCCACAAAGAAATCTGATTAAATCCTTTTTCATTATTTTTTTGGCCTACTCTGGTTCTAAACTGAAAATATAGTAATATAGTACTGTGAAATGTAGATCAAAAAAGAGCTGCCTTCAATCAGTGCACAAATTAACACGATTATCAAAAAGTTATATATGTGAGAATACAGCATACAAAATATTGTATTTGCTTAAACTGCAAATATTAGAAAACTCATTCAAATATTGCAGTTTAAGCAAGTTATTTGCATTATTTTAGATTTTTGTAACATATATTACAAATATATTAACATTTATTTCATGTTATATGCAGACATTTATCATAAGGTCAATAATCGTTTTGAAAATTGTGTGATATATATACTGCATATACAATATTATGGATTTTAACTGAATTATTTTTCTTGTGGGAAGAGGCCTAGTTGTTTTTTATCTATTTCTCTGCATTCTGTATCCAGGCTGTCCCCCTATGAGTGGTACAATCCTCACCCTTGCCTCAAGGGGCGCTGTAACCTGGTCATCAATCAGTACTCTTTGGGGAATAGCTTCTGGTTCCCTGTAGGGGGGTTCATGCAGCAGGGTTCTGCCATCGCCCCCCGAGCCCTGTCCACACGTTGCATCAGTGGGGTCTGGTGAGTACACACACAGTGACACAGATGCACAAATATTCAAACAAACACTTGCTTGCACACTCTCTCTCTCTTTTCTCTCTCTCTTACTCACTCACTCACACAGATGCACAAACACATGTGTAAACGTACATACAAATGTACACACAGAGATTAAAACACACACACACACACATGCACAGCAACTGACTGTGTGCATGCTGAAGTTATTCTCCACGGTGATGCTATGGCTGCAGGTGGGCCTTCACCCTCATCATCATCTCCTCCTACACGGCCAACCTGGCAGCCTTCCTCACGGTGCAGAGGATGGAGGTGCCCATCGAGTCTGTGGATGACCTGGCCGACCAGACAGCCATCGCGTACGGCACCATGCACGGGGGCTCCACCATGACCTTCTTTCAGGTGAAAGCTTATCAAAACACTTGCCAGAGCCTGTCAAATCCCAGTATGCAACACGCTCCAAGGACATTACCTAGTCATTGACCTCACTGACTGGAGGAACGAATGCACACCTTATTAGCATGCAGAATAACACACACAAAAAGGTCATCATAAAACCCAGTTAAGCACCACTTTTCCTTTCCCCCCTCTTCTTCTACCTGTGAGATTGTCCTACAATTCATATTATCATTCTTTATTTTTCTCCCCACATAAATTGTCACAGCTCACCATGTCATCCTGTCTCATCAGCCTCTCAGCTGTAGAGCATCCTGCAGTCTAATTTAATAAATTACTGCTTTGGGACTAGATTTAGCTGTAAATTACACTGGAACAGTATGGAATACATGGTTGTTGAAATGGCTGTAAGTCATCAAGGGTCTGAGGTATCAAATGAGCCTCAAACCATCACTCTTCTGCCAGATATGCAGTAGATATGGATTGATCAATTTCAGGGTTGTTTCTCCTGACAATTTTTCCTATTGAACTCTATGGAAAAATAAGTAAGAAGAAACCCTTCAAGTTATCCATTCATATCTACTGTATTTCTGGCAGCAGAGTGATGGTTTAAGGCTTGTTTGATACATCAGACCCTTGATGACTTAGAGCCATTTAGCCAAGCATGTGTTCCATACTGTTCCAGTGTAATTTACAGCTAAATCTAGTACCATCCCCCAATTCCCATTGAGATCCATTCAAATGCAGAGAGGTTATAGTATTGCTTGTAGGAGTACCAGAAAATAAGATATCAACTATAATATATAATACTGTTCAATTTGTATACACAAGCCCATTCAACATTCGGTTTCAGTCAAACATTCTATTTACGACTGAAAATAATGACAAAAAAAAGAACAGAGTACAAGGACAAAATGGCACCACAACAATTTTGCTTAATTGTATTTGAGTGCTGAATTATTTTGTTGCAAGTATCTGTAGTGCAAATGGACTGAACCACTCCAGGCTGTGCACTCCAGGCTGGTTAAGCGTTTCTCAGCTTTGCCTTGGGGAAGCATCGCACCACCCAGTCCTGGTTTATTTCCATACAACTGCACAGCCCTTCATGATTAGAAAGACCGTATCCCTTCATTTGTGGATTAAATATTCACATTTATATAGTGTATTGCTTTTTTTCACTGTATCATGGTGGCTGTTTTACTGCCATATGATATATTGGCACATATAACTTTGATATACATGTTTATTCGAAAAAATGGCTCATTTTACACATTTACATATATTTATGTTCTTCACAGCCGCACAGTGGCTTTCCTTTTGTATAGTATTAAAGGAATACATCCATACAAACCTTTTTTGTACTTATTTAGTGAAAAAAATGTATCCCTTAATTTTTGTTTTCAAACACATTTACATAATTCACTTTTATTCACAGGGGTATGTTGTGGCCTTCTTCTCGTGCATGATTGCTTGTTTTCTCCTGGGGCAGAACTCAAGGTACCAGACATACCAGCGCATGTGGAACTTCATGCACTCCAAGCAGCCCAGCGTGTTTGTGAAGAGCACAGAGGAGGGCATTGCCCGTGTGCTCAACTCCAACTATGCCTACCTGCTGGAGAGTACCATGAATGAGTACTACCGCCAACGCAACTGCAACTTCACCCAGATTGGTGGCCTGCTGGACACCAAGGGTTATGGCATCGGCATGCCACCAGGTACCCCATAGACTACACCCTCCCCCCCTGAATCCTAGTGGCAGTATAAAACTTTATTGTCCTCAAGGAGGAAATTGGTTTTGCAACAGAATCTTAAAAACATTACACAAGAAATGGGACACTGTACACAAATACAAATATATACAAACATACACATGTGCATACCCACATTTTGCTGAGCTCTATTAGACAGCATCCCTCTATTCTACCCAAGTATTATGTGCCTGTGTTCTCAGGGTCAGTGTACCGTGATGAATTTGACCTGGCCATCCTCAAACTCCAGGAGGAAAACCATCTGGAAATCCTGAAGAGGAAGTGGTGGGAGGGGGGCAAATGCCCCAAAGAGGAGGACCACCGAGCCAAAGGTACGCAGCGCTAAACCCCATCCTGCTCCGGGTATGAGTTAACAAATTTATATCGCTGGAGTGTGAAGGAAGAAGATTTCTGGAAAATAATATCAGTATTTCCAAAACAAACCTCAGGGAAAATACTTGATTGTACAGAGCAGGCACAAACCAAATGAACAGTTCTTGGATGGCTGGCTTAGCCCGTCTACTTTTGCGGGTAATTTTCTCACCAAACTCCGGGGGTCCTCAGCCGTGTAATAGTGATGATCAGGCCGTGAGCAGGGGGTCCCGAGTCGTGTAAAAGTGATGAGCAGGCCGTGAGCAAGCAGTGAGCAGGAGTCGTGTAAAGGTGATGAGCAAGCCGTGAGCAGGGGGTCCTGAGCCGTGTAAAAGTGATGAGCAAGCCGTGAGCAGGCGGTCCTGAGTCATGTAAAGGTGATGAGCAAGCTGTGAGCAGGAGGTCCTGAGTCGTGTAAAAGTGATGAGCAGGCCGTGAGCAGGGGGTCCCGAGTCATGTAAAAGTGATGAGCAAGCCATGAGCAAGGGGTCCTGAGTCGTGTAAAGGTGATGAGCAAGCCGTGAGCAGGGGGTCCTGAGCCGTGTAAAAGTGATGAGCAAGCCGTGAGCAGGCGGTCCTGAGTCGTGTAAAGGTGATGAGCAGGCCGTGAGCAGGGGGTCCCGAGTCGTGTAAAAGTGATGAGCAAGCCATGAGCTAGCAGTGAGCAGGGGTCCTGAGTCGTGTAAAGGTGATGAGCAAGCCGTGAGCAGGGGGTCCTGAGCCGTGTAAAAGTGATGAGCAAGCCGTGAGCAGGCGGTCCTGAGCTGTGTAAAAGTGATGAGCAAGCCATGAGCAAGGGGTCCTGAGTTGTGTAAAAGTGATGAGCAAGCCGTGAGCAGGGGGTCCTGAGTCATGTAAAAGTTATGAGCAAGCCGTGAGCAAGCCATGAGCAGGGGGCCTCTCTTGTGTCTGTCTTTTACAGGTCTGGGAATGGAGAACATTGGCGGAATCTTTGTGGTTCTGGTGTGCGGCCTTCTAGTCGCCATCTTCATGGCGGTGCTGGAGTTCGTCTGGATGCTGCGGCAGACGCCTGGAACAGAGGTGAGAGAGGGCTGCGTTACCTGCATCTGCTTTATTTCCTTCTCTCCACCCTGATGCTCCCTTCAACCAGGAAGCACCAAATCCTCAACCCTCCACCTACACCTTGACCCCACAAACCTGGCCATATCCTGCCCTACGCAACCAGCCTGTCAGCAGGCTGTCACCCTCCTGCAAAAGTGCCACAATGTGCCTGGCTCCCCAGGCCTTATTTCATAACAGCCAAAGAGATCACTCCTGCGCAGTTACACAGTGCCCTTTGGATCCGAGATGCCTTTAGAGTAGGGGGCTAACATAGAGCAGCCCACAGCAACCCCCAGGGAAAATGCACACAGCCCATGAATTAACGTGAATCAACTTTACTGTGGCTAATGGTAATGGGCATCAAGCACATGAAAATGAACATTGGTCGACTTTATGAAAACATTGTCCATCTGCCTTTTTACTCATTTAACACTAAGAAATTCTAAAGAACTAGTGATGTAAGCATTAATGAAAATGGAAACGCAAATCCTAACCTGGATCTTGGCTCCATCAACCATTCTCAGGTGCAAATGATTAATTCCGCTGCAACATATGGGGCTTGATTACATAAAGACACCATTTCTACAGACAAAAAAACAAAAACAATTGGGAAATACCTGGCATCTATTTTGCACACAAATGGAAGCCACTGTTTGGAGCACTCAAAGGTAAATTCACTGCAACATCTTCACGAAATGTAGCTACAAAGGAGGCTGTGTGGACTAATGTGTTGCACTACTACTTTACACTGACATTAACCATGTATTAGCACTCATTTTCATTACTGAATAAATACACATCTGTTCTTAAGTGGTGATCTACAATTATGTCATGTCATTATGTATAATTCATAATTACAATTGAGTCACGATTCATTATTTCTCACCATTAATCTCCAAGAGTCTGGACAATAGGACAGCATCAAACTGAGTAAAGCGTGCATATTTTATTATCATTAGTGTTCAGTTACAACAGATAGCACATAGCATATATACACAGGATTGAATGAGTTTTCAAGGAGTAACTCCACCAAGTGTTGTTAGCCTCTGCTTTAGAGGATTTTTGTAAACATTTTCAAAGACAAGAGTGAGGCTCTTTGGCAATCATCCTCTCAAAGGCTAGGCTTAAGAAAAATAATAACAATATAAAATATTGAAAGGTAGATTCAGTCATTGATGTGCCAAGCAGAGTTATCTTTACACATTTATAAAGCTGGATATTTACTTAAGATTATTTTTAAAAGTGGCACTTAAAACAGAAAACAACCTTTCTTTTATAAAACAGCACATTTTTGGATATTTTTCTTGTGTCTGTTATTTTGTTCTTTTTTATAAACAGAATTTTATGTTTAATATTGCCGGCCGTGTTTCCCACAATGAAGCACTGTGACTTGTTAAATAAACCTTCAAGTCTTGAGTAAAGTCCCATGCCACTTGACTCTTTTTCTGGGGGGATTGCAGCTCAGGAGCAATGGCAGCTCATCTACATGTTGGAAATGAATATAATGCACAGAGCCTTCACATGCCTCCCATTTACACTGTAGAGGAATAGAAGCAAGCTCATTTCAAGTTTGAGCCACTGATTGTGGGTCCTCATCCCACATTCCCAATCTTCATTAACCTTACCACCTATTTCAATTCACTCTGAACAGGGACATTGTCCAGGTAAGAATGCAGCCTCCAGTCAATTAAACAAATAACAGGAAATTCCAATGACCTTAGTTCAGTTACTGAAGCTGTGTTATTTCCAGTGTTATTTCTCTGCTTAATGCAAGTGGTGCTAGGATTGATTTAGCAAAACAGAAATAGATTTATTCCCAAAAACTAATACACTAAAAAAGGTTACACTTCTACATCTTAAACCCACACAAATGTAGTCTCTTTTCTGTAATATTCTCATATAAGAGCATAATAATGCTTCATAAGAACAATTACCTAGTTTAGTGTGCATTGAGCACCGTGTTTAGACCATTCCACATATCTTGGGTTCTACTACTGGTCTTTGTAGTGCTTTCCATTAATTAAAAACTGTGTAGGCAAAATGCTACTTAATGTCAGGGTGAAATTGATCATTTCTAACTGTGTCACCTAGCTGGCAAAAATAATATTAAAATAGCTTCCGCAATCTATTGCAACTTTAATAATTGTAAAGAAATAATACATTACATGACGTCTCTTTTAGCTGAGATGGGATTAGTGGATTTTAATTACTTGTTTGTAACCTATGTTTGACATATTTTCTGTAGAACCCCAGAAATATTACTCATTGACACATGCCTTTTCCATCAAGCTCTTTATTGTCACGAAGTCAAAAACATTGAAACAAAACACATTTCCCATTGATAAAAAAATCCCTAAATACAATTAAAAAGAGACAAAGTGGCATGTCATAGCAGTACTGATGAAAAATACAATGTGGGAAATTCAACAGTGTTTGATATAAAGAAGGGTCAGAGTGAAATTAAGGAAGCCAAATTAAGTTTGCAAAGGAAGCCAAAGCTACTGAGTCACAGAGACAGGAAAGAATTAATGTTCAAATGAGATCCCAATGGACAGTGAGCTCCTGATTTCTGCTGGTTTGATTATGGCTCAGTTTCAACTGAAATTTATAGCTACAAAATGAGAAGCCAATTTTACAAAATAAGTGAACAGTAATGCAAGTCTAGAAATGATTCAAACTGTATTATGCAGTATCTGAATTAATGTCATACTACTATACCATTAGGACATTTGTCAGACCACTTTTAGAGAACTGTGTACACACAATAAGAACATAGCCAAAAGGGTCAATAGAAAATAGAAACAGAAACACTTGGGTACTCATAATTACCTCGAAAAGCTGAATTAATGCGGGTATCAGCATAGAAACCATTTGCAGGATTAAATGCAGAACTGCTGTGGTATATTGATCAATTCCCTGTGTATCAGTCAGTCCTCTGAGACATCATTCAGTTCCCTAGTAAATATAAGTCTATCCTCTAGTCTCCATGATTTCTCTATGGTATCACTTAGTCTTCAGTATCAGTCAGTACATGGTCCTGTCAGTCTGTCCTGCATTGTTGTTATTGTCAGCCTTGATGTTGAGGGTATGTGAGAAGAGGGTAGGGGCTGTATGTGCGACACTTCCCGGTCTTTTTCTCCATCTCTCTGCCCACCCCCGTTGTCTCTCTCTCTCTCTCTCTCTCAGCAGTCGGTTTGTGAGGAGATGCTGCAGGAGTTGCGTGGGATCGTGTTGTGTCGGGACAGCTTGCAGCTGCGGCGCAGGAGAGGGGTGGGGCTCCTGCGGGCGCGGCCCCTGCTGCTGGAGGACCGGCGGGCGCGGGCGGCAGCCGCCAGCCTCAGCAACGGCATGGTGTGCGGAGCCTCGGCTGTCACTGAGCCCCTGTCCCACAGACTCGCCCAGGAGGCAGCCCTGGTGGCCCGGGGCTGCACCCACATCCGCATCTGCCCAGAGTGCCGCCGCTTTCAGGGGCTACGGGCGCGACCGCTAGGGGCCAGCGGGGCCTCCCCCGTCCACAGCGAGGGGAGCATAGAGTGGGAGAAGGCCACCAACAGCAGTGAACCCGAATAACCCCAGCCCTACCCCACCTGCCGACCAGTCATTTCCTCTTGTGATGAGGTGAGGTTTAGACATAACTGTCTCCTCCCTGCCCCCCATAGTATGTGGGACTGTTTTGGGTGCAGGGGTAGTTGTGGACACGCTGCCTGCTGGTGAGAGGGGAAATCTCCCTCCTGGAGCTCCACACTACACTGAATCCAGGGACTGAACTGCAGAGGCACTGCGAACTATGCAGAAATCGTATTGTTTTCTCGATATTACTTTTATAAATTATTTTTTATTATGTTTTGTTGTTATTGTCATTTACTGTTGCGGTTATAAAAATCGATGTCATGACTAATTTCTTTTTTTAAATAACTACAATAGGAGGTACTTTTCTGACAGTAAACAGAAGGGGAGTTCTTAAGACAGCACTGTTCCATGTGAGAAGTCACAGGAGACAAAAACTGAAGTGAATGTAAGACTCCTGAACACTGAGCCACTTGCAAAAAACATTTAATGAGTGATGTTTCGGTCCCATAGACCTTCGTTCGTTAGACCTGGCCTATGTGACCGAAACATTGCACTCATTAGAAGTCACAGGGATAGAAATTACAATTTTAATGGTTCTCTTGTTGCCCAGTAACACAGAGCTCTTTATCCAATCTGAGGCGTTCCTGTACCTCCAGGTTCTGTATCCGTGTTATGGAATTCTCCAGGTCATCAGGTCACAACCCGTTGTTCCTCACTTCCTGCCCACGATCTACAATGCACTGATAGATGTAAAACTGTTTAGATTATGCTTGTTTCTTTTTAAATGCTTTGCATTGTTACATCACAGATTCTCAATATAAACCAGAAGGTCAGCTCCTGGATTTCCTTCCGTCCTCAGTACTTCCTCATTCTTGGAGGTTAGTATTCTTACCTTATAATGTTAAGTCTCCCTACCATTGAATTTGATGCGGCTTATGAGCACTTGTGGAGAAGCACGGCCAAGCACAATACTCTTCCAATGGTTGTTCTGTAGTGTAATATAGAACCAGAAACTTGTTGCAAAATGGTATCTCCTGTTGTTAAGCAAAGAGGGTGGAAGGAATGCAGTGGCATGTGGCATAGTTAGAACTCCATTTCAGACTATATACATAGGAAAACCAATTTTTTTTAGCACGATTAGCCAACCAGCAGCTCCAACTTTGTAAAAATTAATTTTTTTATTGTATTTGTGAATTTCATGGAAAGGTACAACGAATGTATACAGACACACCGTGACACTATCCAGTTCTGCTGTGGTCAACATCGCTTCATCATTCGGCAGGCGCTCTTATAGACAGATTACATTTTTTGTTTTAAAAGCTAGATGTTTTACTGGATCAATTCAAGTCAAGCACCTTGCTTGAGTACAACCACAGAACCCAGCTGGGAAGTGAACCAAAATCCTTTAAGTTACAAGCCCAGTTCCCTAACCATTACGCTATATTGCCACTTGCATGCAATGGCAAAAAAGGCAATGACTCCAAGAAAGGGATGGGAATAAAGGACAAAGAGATGGGAGAGGGAGGGCTGCTTCTAATATCTTGAGGTTTATGTGCAGTAACCCATTGTTAAGATAAGCAGTAAAAGCACAGAAATGCATTAAGGTGGCCTGCTGTCAGGCCACACTTCTTGCCTTTTGTTACTGGGACTTGACACAGACACTGCTGACGCTATTAAACAAGCCCATTTGACTTTGTTTTGTCTTTCTCCAAAATGAAAATAGAAGTAAATTGGCTTTACTTGCCTTTGTCTCGTTCATGTATCGATCGATCACCCACGAGCCAGACTGTTTGGGGAGGGTGTGAGCCCGCAGGTGTCATTCACACCGGTTTGTAGCGGTGTTCTTGAAAAACGCTGCCCTGTGGGGACATGGTCAGGAGGGACACTTCACAGCTCTGTCTCAGATACCGTTTCTGATTTATCTCAGTCGAGTGTCTTTGATTGCGCCAAGGTGACCGAAATGGGAACGTGCCACTGCCTTCACATTACTGTGGATAAAATGCGAGCAATTGCTAGCATTAGGAATTAGGTTGCCACAGGCGACCAGATTTATAATTCCATTTCTCCTAACCCCCGCCAAAAGGTTTTATTCTATTTTTTATTTCCTTTTTAATCAACTTTTTTTTTTTTAGTTGCCGCCCAACTCTGAGTTTAAATATGCAATGCCCAAACTGGAATATTCAACTGTCTGCAACCGCAGCCAAGTTCCATGCGTGAACCATCCTGCGAGATAGCCACGGTTCTCCGAAACACCTGGTGTCGTAGCTTCTTCTTTTCACATTGGGGACCGCCGCTAAGCTCGCAGAGTGGAGTCAGAGGAAGACCTTTCATATGCGGCTTTTGACATGTCTTACGAGCGCCCCTTTTTGGCCAGTGGGGGTGGCTTGAGAACTGTCCGACCGAACCTTCCAATACCCTGTGCGATGCAGATGCCAATTGCGTGTCGCCCTGCGGGGCTACTGGCCAGTGAGCATTAGCACTGTCCACATTTGATCAGGGACTGTGGGGCTCATCCTTGTACCATAGCATGGTGTCTTACATGAAAGAAGCATCCAGTAGCCCTAATTTCCACTTTTGATGGAACGGCTGAGCTTTGTGGGGTGCTATAGAGGGGGTAACAGAATGGAGTTCCAGGCACTGTGGAAGAACCACACGTTTATTTAGGATACATAGCAGTTAATGGGAAGTTTTAGCCTCCTTATTGCAAGCTCACAAGCACATGCTGGGGTTTAGCTTAACGTGTAATCTTTTCAAATTAGACAGATCCTCAAATCAAGTGATCACTATCTTAACAATAGGACTTTAAAAGTGAAATTGAATTTCATGTGCTGAAATTGAAGAACGAATGAAGTGTTTGGCAATCAGTTGAACCACTTCACTTTCCTGGAATTTATTTGAACTATTAGTATTTCAATCGTTCATCGCTTCTAAACGTTTACATTTTCAAAAGTGGCTCTCTGTGCAAAACATCATTCACCAATGATTTGTTTATTCCTTTCTCTGTAATAAAATTTAAAACCAAAAACATCTTTGTCAAACCTTCAATATAAATCTATTATGGTATTTAATTTCAGTATTCCCGACAAGTCTTCTTTAGCCGACATCTCATCTAGCCGCCACTAGTAACTGGGGAACGAGGCTTCATGGACCCCATAACTGGTGGAGCCACCACGCACTGTCAACTGCTGTTCAAACCAATCGGAAGAATTTGCTACCGATAGCAGAATCCTTTGGCTCAAATCAGTCACTAATAACATGACAGCTCTGCCCATTACGAGGGGTGCATGAAACCTCTGCCCCAGCAGTGGCTGCCAAACTTGTGTTTGCATTATTCAGACTTTCAGGCAGGATTTTAGAGTGTGTTTCTGTGCTGCAGTGCCATGTTGTACAGTAATTAGATTTGTAAGCCCGTAAATCTAACTGGTGACATTAGCACTGAGGTCTTTACCGTCAGGCTTATTGCCATTATGGCAATTATTTAAATGCAACCAGACATCGAAAAATACTGATAATGTTCCAAGAAACTCATCTTTTCTCTTTGCCCATCAAAGTAAATTCCTAGAAGCAAAGTCCTAAAGAAAATGAACTGGCAGAAAAAAAAACTACTTTTTGGACATTAAGCAATTCATAATGGGTAAATAACACTATGGTACTTCCAACAAGATGGATTATGTAAAACTGTTCAATAACTACAGTACAATCTTCTTATTCATAGTCCATTTTGTAGTATTTATTTTGGCTTTTTGCTTGTTTTTTTATTACCCTTGTTCAACCATAATGTACATTATGTGGGAAATTAGTCAATAAATATTGTTCACAAAAAACATGCCTATGTACAGGGTTTATACTTACTGAGAATGTTTAAGGTTTTCAGTTCATTTTCAACAAAAGAATTCCAAATGCAAAATTCAGATACAACACCAAATCCTATAATGTAGTTATGCTTAAAGTGTAGCCAGTACGAACTGAAAATGTGACCAAAAATGTGAATACAATTTGAATGTAGCATGTCAACCCAGAACTGCTCATAATAGAAAGTCCCATGGGTAATAAAATCACCCGTTCAGTTTAAATGAATCGAGGAGCAAAGAAAGATTGACAGATTATTTTAGTTAATATAGTTTTAACATGCACAATGTTACTGGACATTTCTGGTGCAAGCTTGGGTGAATAAATGTTTGAAGTTATTTTGGTTGTCACAAGTACAGCGAGCACAATGACAGCTGCTTTGTAAAATGAGACTGAAGAAATATTGATCTGTACAGATTTGTATGCATCTCCTGGACAGACACTAATAAGACCAGGGCCGTGACCGAATACAATCCCTTCACCCCTTTGAGGGCGCATATTTGAGTCAACTTCGTCAAAAAGCTTTTGAGTGGGCGACTCTCTCACAAATGGGGGCACTTAAAATCCAAGGATGAAACCCTTATTTCTGGGGTTTTGTTGAAGAGATTCAGGAGCACTCACTCTGGAAGTAAACCAGAAGTAAAAACTACAACTTGTATTAGAAGAGTGGGACATATTATGAACTACTCTTTTTATTTTTGTTAATTCTATCTTCATTCAATCTACACTTTGTAACCACTTTATAAAAATAAATATATTACAAACTACTCCCTCACTAGTTTGGAAAGAGTTTTGCCGGATTTCTTTCCCACACTGCTTGCAAAGTGAGGGGACAGGGCACATAGTAGACAGGGGTCTGAGTGGGCAGGGAACAGGGATCATATTCGGTCATGGCCCAAGCCTCTCAGAAAAACAACCTCCAACCAGGTTGAGGAGTAGCCTATTAATTGACTGCTCCAATGAACAGAGGAACCTGACTACCGTTTCAGAACACAGACTGACAAAAAAGTACCTGACCCATTTCCTGCTGGGTGATACAAGTGTTTGGTGAGGTTAAAATCCCTACACCACGCTGGTTGAACTTTTATCACTCTTTAAAATAAAGACCTTTATTTGAACTGAGTGCCATTTCATGAATAATGATGATAAAATGAAATAACATTGAATTAACTCAACTTCAGTTCAGGCTTGTTTCAGGCTATGTGTAGTTGAGAGGCCACACATCAATATTCACTCACAAACCATATCAATCAATGATGATTATATAACTGAAGAACAAGACACGCTTCAAGTGGCAATTAAGCTATTGGGTAGTTATGCTGCTGTGGGTTTACTGAGCAAATGAACCCAGAGCACAATAATCAAATATGCTACGGCAGGCCCAACCTACAAACCTCTTAAGCCCAGTCTCAAAATCACCACTTTATGCTACAGCCCACAGAGCAGCAATCCCACTTACAATTTCATATTTTCATGAGCACTCTAGAGCTGCTTGCAAGATCTAATTGACACTTCATCTAATTGTTTTTGGGTCCCAAACAATGTCATCACACATTTACAAAGAGATCATATGCTTGTCTGTGCTCTCCTGAATAGATAGCAGAGGTATATTATTGTATATTATATATATTTTTTTTTTTTAAATGAAACATGCCTTTTATGTACAAAAAATATTTTTCCATAGTTGGGACTTTTTGGACTGGAGTGGGTTCCACTATTAAGTTTAGAAAATTATTTAGGCTAAGGACCGATAAAAGACCCCCACATCAACAAATCCCATAATGTTTTACATGCATTTTCACCGGAATACTTCTGACAAAGCGCAGGCACCCTTCCAAAACAGTTTGATAGCGCATGTCTCCAAGTCCAGTTTTGCTTCCTGCCCCCAAGAGGCAATATTCACAGGCATTGCTAAGCAACAAAATATTTACAAGTACACCCTGGATGGTGTGATGCTAGTAAGTCATGGCTGGTCCTGCAGGTGTCGCCTCCTGGCACCTTTCCCCCGGCTCTCCCTCCTCCTCTTCTGTCTGCTCGGCTGTCCTTCCTCCTCTCTGAATTGGTGTCTGTGAAGACATTTGAGAAAGGAAAGCACTCAATACATTTATCTAATCTCATACAGTGGAATTTACCACATTATAACACAATATTATTTTGAAGGGTTTTAGTAATCTTTTGATGCTAATTTGTCAATTATTTAGAGTAAAATGTCTTTAATTTCTGAAAAACCCAATAAAGGAGAAGAATGAAAATGTAATGAACAGCACTCACCGGGACTGCCACCTCCTGCCACTGTTCCACACCCGGCCAAAGGAGGGCAGCCAGTTGGCATCGGTCTGGGAGCTGTGATCAAAATTGGCCCCAACGCGGTTCACCGGCAGCTTCCTCAGCTTCTCCTGCTCCTCTGTGGAGAGATGACCACAGAGTCCGCGGTTCAAGCGCGGTTAAACAAAACCCTTGTACAACCAAAACTCTACAACTGTGGCCGCTGCGGTAGTACAACGGTAAGTTTCAGTCAGCACAGTTGTACTCCGAGGATCGGGGTTCGCGCCCCGGACCTGCCATTTTCCGAGCATGGCCGGCGCCCTATGGGAGCAGCAATTGGCGGCTGCTTCCGGGTGGGGGGAGGGCTCGGAAGAGAATCGCTGCGCAAATAAGGCCCCGGGGAATCACAGCCAGGAGCTTGGGGAGTCGCGCCCTGTAGAGGACGTGGCGGCCTCTTTCCTACAACCGGCTGACGGGGTCGTATAGCGGTGGTTCTCTAGCGGTTGCTACATGGGGGGAATTGAATTAGAATAGGGGTTCAATTGGCTACTAAATTGGGGGAAAAATCAGATTTTTTTTTTTTTTTTTTTAAATAAAAAAAACTACAACTGTGATAATCTTGGTAAGGGGGCATTATGTTGAGTGGGGGATGGGGGCCAAAACGGTGGAAATCGTTTTTTTCAAACCACTAAAAAATCCCACACACCAGTTCTGAATGGGGTCAGCCATCTCATCTGCAACAACTTCAAGCACCACCAAGCTGTATTAAATAAATAATGGCAACCCCTAATTTCTAGCTCTTATCTTGCTCTAACCGGCAGCTCACACCCTTGCACATCCCTCTCTAAGGTCACTATGCTTCACTGTAGCCAGAGCTGCAGGGTCTGCTGAGGTGTGTGGGTGTCTGCATTTTCCCTTTTGTCAGCTTGGGGTGAGGAGGAAAGACCAGCCATTGCGCGGTTTCAGGAAGATGGGAGGGATTGGACAGATTACTCAGTTTCCAGACGAGAGACAAAAAGCCATTACTCCATTTTAGCAATGGTGTACAAAGTGATTACTCCATTTTGGTCTGAGTTATTACCATGTGAGGCAAAGGTTATGAAAGGGAAAGCATTTACTTTGTTTAAGGAAGTCCTGTAGAGACGGGCCGATCTCTCGCGCCACCACTTCAGAGCCACCCTCCTGGGGGTCATCCTGGAGCCAGGGTGGGACAGCACCTGCAACAACAGGATTAGTACCCAAGAAATAAAATAAAAAGATGGCAAGTAAATATGTTTTGTGTAATGTGAAGAAAATACAATTACCAGTATGAACATTTCCACCAGCTGAAGAGTCCTATTATGCAGAAAACACAGAAAAGAGTTTCTTATAACAATTAAGTATAATGTGCAATAACATAGCTTTAGCATTAGCATCAACCATTATGGGATGGGTGCAGCCGAGCAAGAAAAATACAACAAAAAAAACACTTATTTAGTAAATGATCAGGTAAATCAGTCTTAGCATTATTAAAACACAGCCTCACATCAGTGATAACCCTCCTACCTGGTAACCAATGAAGGTTAAGCTGTTCCTGAGTGCTGGTCCCTGACTTTCATCCACAGGACCAATCCAGCTAGGACCAGGCTTATCCAGTGGTCCCTGAGAAGTGAGGGGAGCACTATGCCCCCCAAACATGATCTCATATTAAAAATGTGACTGATGCCAACAATTGATGCACATTCATGTGAGCAGTTCAAAGGGACCGATTACCCACTTCATCTGGAGCCTGGTCTGCTGTAGGCTAACCAATAAGTGAGGCCAGAGGCAGAATTAATACCTCCACATGCACCGCTTCAGTGACAATTTCACAGAAGCCAAATTTCCCCTGCCCCCTTATCTGCAGCACATACCTTTGGCATTTCAACAGTAAGCCACATGAACGACAGACTGTCGGCTGTCCCAAGGTACAATAGTAGTTCGATCCAAGGGCCAGAGTTAAAACCAAAGCATTACAGCCAGAAAGCCTATTCCAAACTATACTCCTAGCTGTTCACAGCCATTAGAAATGTCAGATTTCCAAGGCAATCTCACTCAGTTATTTACAAGAGTACTGATCAGCTGGTGTTAGCAGTATCATGTATGCAATTCTGCCTTTTTCCCTTCTCCAGGAAAAGTGTTATAAATACACTGAGAGGTATACCTATATTTTAGGTTAACAGCAAACATTGATAACATTTCTAAATTCAATAAAAATGCAATTGTGTATTCTGTGCAGCATAGGCAACAAAGCCAATGTTCATCATTGTTCTCAGCACCGTGCAATTACCTGTATTTCATATGGATTCAAAACTGCATACAGTGTACATGGCCAGTGCATGGGGACACATCAGAACGGCTCGCATAGCCCCAAGGTGGGAACAGCAGAAACCAGGCTCGAGCCTGATGCGGGGGGGGGGGGTCTTACCTGGCTTCTGTGGCATCTGAAGCGCGCTGGCTTTGTCCATCAGACTGATTCTGCTCTGGATCAGGCTGGGTTTGATTCAGGAAAAGTCAACAGTGGATGCAAGCATTTTCCCCCACCCCCCTTTTGTATGGCTTTCAGAGTGCCAACATTGCAGATGTGAAAATCTAAGTCACAAGTGTGGAAAACCCACAGGTTTAGAATAAAAACTACAGCACATGCGTAAGAGGGGGTCGCAGGTTTTGGCAGATCTGTACAAGTTTCTGCTGTCAGGAAAGGCAGCTGTCATGAGGAGAAAAATATGAGTTGACAAAGCACCTGGCAACATGTGAAATAAAATAAAATTGGCAAAGAGTGTCAGCTGTCAAAATCTAATTTGTTTTTATTTAGACTTAAAAACAGCCAACTGGCCTGTTCCCTCTACTAATCTTGGCATCCTGTTAGCTCAACGTACACCTTACGAGAAAATAAAACTACACTGCTGTACCAACACTGAACTTGCTTGCAGATTTCTCATGAATCATGGGTAAGAGTTCTGACTCTTCTGAATGCTTAGTGCAGATATATAAACTGATTAAGTTGCTATAGTTCACTGGTAAAACTTGGAAAAACAGTATTGAGTTTCAAAGCGGTTGCCGCTGCAGGCAAAATGTAGTGGTTGGCACCTCTGATATTTACAATTTTTATATGCGATACCACATTACACACACACACACACACACACACACACACGAGTGTGACAAATTAAAGGAAAAACCCCTCCAGTGAGGGGGTCCGGTGGCTCGGTTATGGTGTGGGGGGCATTTTTCTGGCACGGTTTGGGTCCACTTGTCCCCTTAGAGGGAAGGGTCACTGCAAATCAATCCAAAGTTATTCTGAGTGATCACCTTTATCCTATGATGAAACATTTCTATCCTGATGGGAGTGGTCTCTTCCAGGGTGACAATGCCCCCATCCACAGGGCACGAGGGGTCACTGAATGGTTTGATGAGTATGAAAATGATGTGAATCATATGCCATTGCCTTAGCAGTCACCAGATCTCAACCCACCTATGAGAGATTTTTGACCGACGAGTTAGACAACGCTCTCCACCACCATCAACAAAACACCAAATGAGGGAATATCTTTGGGGAAAATGGTGTTCCATCCCTCCAGTAGAGTTCCAGAGACTAGAATCTATAAACTACAGGTAGAATCTATTCCAAGGCGCATTGAAGCTGTTCTGGCGGCTCGTGGAGGCCCAACACCTTACCAAGACACTTTATGTTGGTTTTTCCCTTTAATTTGTCTGTATATATACAGTGCCCCCCACAATTATTGGCACTCCTGGTAAAGATGAGTAAAAAGGGTTTTTTAAAATTTGCCGTTGGGTGAATTAGTTTAATCTTACACTGAAAAAAATCCCAACTTTAATTGAAGTAAATTTATTCTGAGAAAAAAAATCCAGAAATTAAAAAATAATTATTTTTAACAAAACCACGTGCCACAATTATTGGAACCCCTAGAAATTATTATCAACAAAATGTAACTGAAGCATTTATATTTTACTTTTTAAAGTTGATCAGTGTTTAGGAACTTTCAAGCAGTAATCCATGACTTCCTGTTTCACTGGGGTATAAATATGAGGTGACAGAGGCCATATTCCCTTATTCATACATCAACATGGGAAAGATAAGAGAACACACAAATCAAATGAGCGTGTGTTGAGCTTCATAAGTCAGGGAATGGCTATAAAAAAATAGCTTAAGTTCAAAGCAACTGGAACTGTTACAAACTTGCCTGGAAGAGGACCCAAGTTTATTTTGCCCCTACACATAGTGAGGAGGATGGTGAGAGAGGCTAAAAAATCCCCAAGGATCACTGTTGGAGAATTACGGAGGAAAGTAGCATCTTGGGGTCATCAAGTCTCCAAAACTACCATTAGACGTCACCTCCATGCCAACAAATTATTTGGAAGGCATGCCAGAAAAAAAGCTTTTTCTGTCATTTCACCACAAACGTAAGCGCCTGGTTTGCTAAACGCTACTGGAACTTTGACTGGAATCGTGTTCTATGGTCAGATGAAACGAAAATTGAGCTTTTCAGCAACCAACACTCAAGGTGGGTTTGGCGTAAAAAGAAGGATAGCTATACCAAAAGTAACCTGACCCCCACTGTTAAGTATGGTGGAGGTTCTGTGATGTTGTGGGGCTGTTTTTCCTCCAAAGGCCCTGGGAACCTTGTTAGGGTGCATGGCATCATGAACTCCCTGAAATACCAAAAAAATTTCAATCTGAATCTGGCTGCCTTTGCCAGGAAACTAAAACTGGGTCG
>CM040401.1:45682661-45692661 GCA_022702515.1 Ilyophis sp. 1 JC-2022 | reverse complement strand
TGATCCATATCTGGCCGCAGAGTGATGGTTTGGGGCTCGTTTGATACCTTAGACCCCGGATGACTTAGACATTTAGCCAGTCATGTGTTCCATACTGTACCAGCATAATTTACAGCTGAATCTAGTCCCACCCCCCAATTCCCATAGAGATCAATTCAAATGCAGAGGTTATAGTATCGCTTGTAACGGTACCTGAAAATAAGATATCGAGAGAGTATTTTGATATTGATGGGTCACAGACTTCAGGAAGTAACAGCATGCAAAGAATATGTGACCAAATATTAAATATGATACTTTAAAAATATGTATGATCCAAGAGTTCACATACTTTTGCCAACAAAGCATTTAATGTTGGATAATTTTAAAAATTATAAAGGGTTCACAAACTTTCAAGCAGCACTGTGTGTGTGTGTGTGTATATATATGTATATATATATATATATATATATGTATATATATATATCGAGAGAAACACAGACATAAAAACAAACATGTTATTTTTTAACAAGAATTGAGCTTATCATTTGACACAAAAAAACCTATTAAGGCAATGACAAAGACCAAGTTACACAAAAAGTCCAGGAGAAACAGGTCAGTGGTTCACCATAATGTGGATACGGTTCAGGGACATCTTGGCAAAACAAACCTCAAAAAGGGACTGCAGGACTTCCCGTCTGTGTTGCTCTTGCACTCTGATATAGGCAGCTTGCTGGAAAAACAACCAGTGTAAAAACACAGCACAGCTTTCCACAAATGGCAAGATATTATCATACATACCCTGAAATTCTACACAGTCGTTTATGATTTTGCTTGATCATTTTTGCATGCGTTTTTGATAATGGTGAAAAACCGCAATGCATTGTGAAATGAAGAGGTGTATTTTAAACATACCTGCTTTATGAGCACATCTTCATTTTCTTCAAAGGCTTCCAGAGCTTTAGCCACCTCAGTTTTAAACCTGTGAAAAGAAAGCAAGATGGAAACATAACCCTAATGGTGAAAACATACATTGTCCAATGTAACTGCACAGCCTGCTCCCTCTGAACGGTCGGCTCCCCCGTTTCCGGTTCCGGGAGCATGGTGATGTACGACCCCTTATTGGATAAAGCGCCATTACATTACATTAAAAGTGATTGTTCACTTTTACGCCTTACGCCCGTTACTAGCCTGCTGCTAAATTAGTTATTACAGCAACTGCAAGCTAAGTAGTTAACGTAGCTTTACAATCTCACTAGCTTGCAATGTAAGTGCGCATATCTAGCTAGTTAAGGTTCGATATCTAAATCACCATTGCTAGGTAGGTATAGCAATCACTAGCTAGGTGGTCACCAACCTAGATAGCACTAACGTTATTTACCAGGCAAATATTTGAACTGACGGCTAGGTTTGTACGTGTATCCACCTAGCTTGCTAATGTTACCCATCTACTGCAATCAGAGTGCAATTCACAACTGCTAGCTATTGGGCTAGCTAGATATGTAGCCTTGTTAGCTACCTTTATAGCTCACAGGCTACCAAGTTAACCAAGGTAGCAGTAACTACACATATGCAAGTGTAAAACGATGTGACAAGTGCACAATAACATACAGCATTGTATCCAATAATGGGTCTATATATCACAATGACCATGCAGAGGGAGCAGCCTGCGCAGTTACACCGGCAAGACCACCTGGCACCGCTCCCGCCTGCCACATTCGGCCGCTTGTATTGGGCCACTGAATATAGCCTATATTGGCATAGCTCTATTTTTTTTATATGTTGTGATCTATGAAACTGGGTAAACAAGTCTGAATTAACTTCATTTGATATCAAATAGAATGCATTCTCACTGTTTTTTAATTTTGGAGGGACATAACTGTGGCTACATAAAAGTAGGAGTATTGGTTGTATTATTCTCTACCATTAATTGTTTTGAGGAAGCTTCTCAAAACTTCTCCAACTAGCCCAGCCGCCAGCAATCCCAAAATGCCTTGCGGATGCGGCCAGCCTCCTCTCATTGAAAATGAATGGCGGCGGTCACTACCGTTAGCGATGCCCAGCGGCCACTTTTTGTGTAAAACGAGTGCAGAACACGCCTATGATTTGGACTCATGGTCAGGCGGCCTCCTGCTCACAAAAGAAGTCCAACCAATGGTAGAGCAGAACACGCATCAAATGAGTAAATGAGCGATGGCTACCTTTCAATTTCTTCTGGGATGAATAAAAACTTTTCTTTCAGTCTTGGGTCTGCCTTGTTCTCCCACCAAAACGTATTTGTGCTTTTCTTGTGTTGAGGGCTGGAATTTTAGATAAATTAATTGACAGGAAAGTACATCTGGTTTGCCCTTTAATTTAGTCAATTTATTATTTTCAGCTCCCATATCAAGTCACCCAATCTTTAAGTTTGTCATAAATAAATCAATAAGGAATACAAGTAATGCAGCATTATTGCTGTAATATAGAGAATGAACAGTCAGCAATGACCTAAATGGGAATAAACGGGAGAATACTCACGTGGCCATATGCTCAAGCAGGCCTCCAAACAGCACTGTAAGATTACCATTGGACACGTGTTTCTGCACCTCCAAGCCACAGCAGTAGCACCAGAAGTTATGCCCATGTTCAGTGCAGTCAAACTTCTCGACCAGTGGGCTTTTGATCGTCCGGCGTGCTTCTTTCACCTGAGGGAGGACCAAAGGGTAGCCTTTTTCCATTTGCAAAACATTACTAAAGTAAGGCCTTTCCTCACGCAAGCTGATGCTGAACATTTAATACACTGCTCAAAAAACACTTAAATCAACACAGTATAACACCAGGAAGCATAAACAATTGTGAATCAATTTCACCTGCTTTGGTGCAAATTAAAGTGACAACAGAATGACAGGAGAGGCAACAGCAAAACAACCCCCAAAAAGTAAATGGTTTTGCAGGTGGTGGCCACAGACCATTTCTCTCTCCTTATCCTTCCTGACTGATTTTTCTCGAGTTTTGCATTTTGCTAGTGCCCTTGTCACTACTGGTAGCATGAGGCAGTACCTGCAGCCCATTCAGGTTGCACAGGTAGTCCAGCTCCTACAGGATGGCACAGCCATACGTGCCGTCGCAAGAAGGTTTACTGTGTCTCCCAGCAGTCTCAAGAGCGTGGAGATGGGCCATTACACAAGGAGAGCTGGACAGGGCCGTAGAAGGGCAACAACCCAGCGGCAGAACCGGTATCGGCTCCTTTGTGCGAGGAGGAACAGGAGGAGCACTGCCAGAGCCCTACAAAATGACCTCCAGCGGGCTACACATGTGCATGTTCTGACCAAACTGTCAGAAACAGACTCTATGAGGGTGGCATGAGGGCCGACGTCCTGTAGTGGGACCTGTGCTCACAGCCCAGCACCGTGCAGCTCGATTGGCATTTTCCAGAGAACACCAGAATTTGCGCCGTTCTCTTCACAGATGAGAGCAGGTTCACACTGAGCACATGTGACAGACCTGAAAGAGTCTGGAGACGCCGTGGCGAATGTTATGCTGCCTGCAACATCACCCAGCATGACCGGTTTGGTTTAATTGACTTGGTGTTATACCGTGATGATTAAGTGTTCCCTTAATTGTTTTGAGCAGTGTATATCGTAATATCAATATTTGCACGTCAGTCTAACGGAGAACCTCACCTGCTTGACCAATGTATTTGGAGCAGTCACTGCACAACGTACTGTAACGGCCATGCGTTTAGTTAGCCTTAGCCATGAATGGTGCAAACACAAATGCATGTATTCTACATAGTTGGCTAAAGAAGTGTTCATTAAGAATTACTCACCTTCTCCAAAAATTTAACGAGGACCACTTTAAGTTTGCTCTGGTGGCTTTTCCCAAATATGTGCTTTTTCCCAGAGAAAAACGACTGTCTGCACACAGCGCAGTAAAAAGAACTCATGGTTGTAACGTTATCCCGTGTCCGTCTCGCTTACTTCGAAATACTGGGCTCCCAAACCATGACCGTTAGGCAGGTGGGTTAAACAATTAACACCAGCCGACAGCTAGATACTTTACCAACATATGCTAGCTAGTATTGGTAATGTTGCATAACTCAATTGTTTGCTTCCCTTACAATTTATCAGAACCGTTTTGAATTATTCGCCGGACAGCTAATTTAACGTTAAATACCCTCACTCCACGGAGCAGTTGCTAATCTAGCCGACACTGTCTTTACGGTTTACTTCCGAGATGCGCGGTGTGCTTCACGTGCTATGAAAGTTGATCATCTCCCCCTGTCGATCAGGAGGAATCCATTCAAATATTATTGTCAACAGACGAAACCACACATTCATATACAGAATTCGTTTTTTCACTAGAATTACAAAAACGCCGGTGGGTATATATAGATTTATTTAATTTGCATGTGTCAAACATAAATCATCTAGATGCCATTGAAAATGCCCCCCCCCATTTAGCTAAACATAAAAAAACTCAGTGATGTACAGGAAATAAGCCAAATTCAAAACAAAAGGTAGCCTACAAAAAAAAAAAAATCTGGAGTTTGAGGTGCAGCATGGTGTCCTGCCGGCAAGGGTCTCCTCTTCATATCCCTCTTCTCGCAAGTAGCATTAGAGCTCAAATAAATCACACACCATATCTGCAGATTAGGAAAGCTGTATCAAACACTCACATGATAAGCAAACATTGAGAATTAAAATTTCTGCAACCCAGATACACCTGTATAGATCACAAATCAGTCACCATAGTGCACCATACCTGTACTCTCATTCCACCATCTGAGGACCACCTGGAGTGTTTGATTTGATAGCATTTTAGCTATTTCAATGTTCAGACTGATCCTTATCAATTCCCCCCCTCAAAACTCTCACAAATATCTTGAAAACTAAACGGGAAAGATTGTAAAAAACAGAATGGAGGAAAAACTTTGGTGGAACAATGTATGCCGTCTGCTTGTTCATAGGTAAGCGTCACACTAATCTTTATGAAATTGTTTTGTAACCCATGATCCAAGATCTATTCATCCTGATGGTTTTAAATTCCCCACCATTGTTAATACAGCAGGACATCATTGCAGACCTGCACTCCATTGAGCCAGTGAGCACACAGTACTACAGCTGAGCTACAGAACCATACCAGGATTGTTCATGCTCATCCTGAGCACTCTGAATGACTCTCCAGTGAGTGTGTGGATCTCGTTCCGTAGTCGGCGACGCCCATCCACTGTAAGATGCCAGAGGCAGGACTTCCTTTTCCCCTCGCTGGACACCTGCTGTGGGGTCTTCCGGAAGCTGTTGCTGAAGCACAGGTTGTGCCGAATGGTGTTCTTCCAGCCATCGGGCGCAGTCTGGAAGAACGGAAAGTGCTCTCTAGGAAAAGGCAAACATATTATATTAATGTAAAAGTATTGCAGTTTACCAGCATTTAAGTTCAGGCCAAAAAATGGAGCAATTTGACACCAGCTAAAGAGATGCCCATTGATACATTAAGACCATTCAACCAAAATGTTCAGTTTTAGAAACTTGCCTCATTAAATCTACCACCATAAAAAAGCACACACAACATATCTACTCTGCAGATACAGTGTGTGCTTTATTTGAGCTGTACTGCTACTTGTGAGAAGAGGGGTATGAAGAGACCATTGCCTGCTGGACACCATGCTGCACCTCTTTGTTTGCCTCATTAAATCTAAAATCTGTTTCTTAAATACTGCATGTTTGCCCAGCAGTACTACCAAAAATAAGTCAACCCAAATACTCAAAATCACTGTTACCCCTACTTTCTGCAACTCACATTTCTACCTTCTGCCACAGTTTAACGCAGCAGGGCCCTTTCAGTCTGTGGTATAAGTTTCACTGCAAACAGGTTTTTTTTTCTTCTTCCAAGTTTCTGTAGTGCAAAAAGCCCCGTTCCCGTTACGGAGGTTTTCCCCTTGTATTTTTTCTCACCTAGTGAAGTTATAAATCTGCTGCACGTTCAAGCTGCCGGTGCGGCTGCTGTTCAGCGCCATGGCAATGAGAATACAGTAGTTTACAGGCGGTCGAGGCCACGCCCCGCTCTTAAGGTTATTGCTCTCTTGAAGGACCCGCTGCAGCCGCTTGTTTTGAGCGAGGTTCAGCTTCCGTACGCGGTCCTGAGGAGATTTCACCTTGCGCCTGCCGCTCTTCACTTTACGACACACGGGGACATCCACAGAGGATGCGTCGTCCTCATCTGTAAGCTAAGAAAAGCGGTTAGAAACTGATGAACAGATAGCTGCCATCTGGAAAATGCAGGAGCTGCTAGGAGTTTTGTACGCACTAGATACTCGCTTGACGAGGAAGTGTAATGCAGGGATTCGTCAAAGGAGGGCTCCACAACGGGCGATGGAGGGTTTGTGCTTGGAACGGCAGCGAGTGTTGGCACGGGGACTGGCATCACTGGGGAGTGCTGCTCTTGCATGGCAGACGTCTCTGCCAGAGGCTTGGGTTCCCGTTTTGGATACTTAATGGGGCAAGCCAGGGTTGGGTTCACCATCAACCATAGACTTGGCTGCACCTGGGGTTCTATGGAGTTTTTCACCAATATCCACATTAGTTAATTTACCCGTTTTGCACCGGCTGTACAAAAACCAAATGTTAGCATAACCTTAGAAATAAAATTACATGAAAACAGGTTTGTTTTTAGTTTATATTAGGGATAAGTTTTGAAGTCATTTTAAAAATATGGATCAACGCTGCTTAAATGGAATGTGAGAAATGCTCCCACTCCTTCACAAGTCAGCCCACCTTCCGATTCTTGACGAGACTGATATGACAATTCATCCTTCCCCGACGAAGTTCGCCTCGCGATTCTTGCATAGTGCCACTGCACCAAATACTGGTCATTTCGCTTTTCGTCTGACACACGTTAAGGAAAAAGGTTTTGGTCAATTTAGTACATTCTTCACTTTACCTCCAATTCCCAGAACTGTTTCCCGCATTGTAAATGCACGTTTTTTTCCCCACAAGGGACCTTACCTTGAAAAAACTGATCAGTAGTTGTGGTAAGTTTAATTTCTTCATTCATGTCCCAGTCATTGAGACATGTTTTTAGATGGAGATCGAGAAAACTGCTCCGGTTTTGAAGATGCAGAAACATAACTACTTCACACCTATAGGCTACCTACTTCAAGTTATAAGCGATTTCTTACAACCCTTAATCTACAAAGGGTCAAGACCCTCGATTCTATGTATATTTGGTTGTACAGAGTATTACATCGAACACGCTTAATTTACGTCGCCAGGTGTGAACGATTTGCAATTTTCTGTGACCGCAGCTGCTGCTAATTTGTGCTGCAAGCAGCCCTCTCCGTAAAGAATACTCAAACCAGGCCCTATTGAATATGATGGAATGGAATAATGTGGAAAATAGCGTACGTTGCCGCTGACATTACACTGAATTAAACGGTCTACATTAATTTACAGCAACAGTTTTGTGAATTCTTGGCAATCTGTTGTAGGTCTATCTGGACTTTTCTATTTTGGACTTTACCTACAAGCCATTTTCTGTTACAGTAAATAAACCTCGTAATTCCACAGCAGAAAATACACAGAGACTTTATTTTAAAATGCATTTCCAATTGTTCATAGCCCATGCTCCTTGTGCTTTTTTATCAGGTTACAAAGAGCAATAACATTGCATTCACTATGCATTGGCAGTCAGTCAAATACATGGCAGATATAATAGGCAATTAAAGAGCTTACACTTTACATATATTGATCAACTTTTACACCTTTGGTACCTGTTGAAGAAAATTTGATTGAGCACCTTGGCCATGGATGTAGCAGCAGCTGTCAACTGGCATTCAAACCTGCAACCCCTAAACAACTTTACAATGAGGCTTGCATTACCACACATCTATTTCCCATATGCATTGTTCAAAATGCATGTGCTTTTCCCCTGGATCATTGTGGTTCTTATTCAGTATATTTTGTAGGAAATAATGAAAAAAACAACAAGTAATAACCTTAAATAAGAGAAAAATCTATTTTTTATTTATTTAATGAAATGTATTGGCCAATGCATTTTTCTAAACCCAAAAGCAATAATCAAATGAAATGCATTTTATGATGTGACGTGTCAATCCCCAGAGTTTCCATAGAGTAGGGATATGATCAGACCCACAAGCAGGATGAACATGGCCACCGACAGCAGGACCGTGATCACCACCATGGCAGCGCTGCGTGCTGGCAGGCCATCGTCGATCTGGGTGTAGCTGGGGGCTGAAAACGAAAGCAAACAAGTGTAAATGTAAGCACCACAAATCATTGAATACAATTGAAATTAACTACTTTATGCCATAAGCCTTTGATATGAGTGAGCCAATCAGCATACTTTGTTCTCTATAGACAATTATATGACCGGGGAAGATCAGCAAGTCAGCATATGGTCCTGCTCATTCTGGGTTTTATGAAGCCTCATGCTTTCAGAGCCAGGGAAGGGGCTTCAAAAACTCCAAAATGGTTATGTGCTGTGAGTAATTCATGGAACCTCACAATTCTTCATTGTGTTGATATTTACACTCGACCTGTGCTTACAACAGTGCTGTGAAGCATTATAGCTGTACATATCCAAATGTGAGCATGTCAATAAAATATTATGAAATATCAACAAAGGCCATTTTCATACTTTAATTGTATGCTTATGTAATTAAATGTCTTTGTCTGTATCAATATATGCAAAAACATTTTTTTTAAAAATAGATATATTTCCTCCAGAAGAATATATGTATTGGTGAAACTGTAATCTTTGCCATGGTAAAGCTAGGTCTCTCTAAAAAACAACTCGGTCCATTGACCCCAGTGTCATGTTCTTTGATAAGTAATGGCATGAAAGTTGTAAAGGCTTTTAGAGGGGGATAGACATGGCATTTTTCAGCCCATAATTACCTGCCCTTGTGGAGGCTGTTAGAATGTTGCTCTTCTCTTTATCCACAACATATTGAAAGCTGGCAGAAAGAAAAACTGAATTTAATTTCCTTGTCATTAACAAAGCACCAATAGGCTTTCAGTGGTAGTAATGACCTTTCACAGTCCAAGGCTAAGGAAGGCATTTGAACAATGTGCAATAAGCAATTAAATCCTAAAAGCACCACAAATCAATTAGAATGGTGTGTGTATAATACAATTATATATATATATATATATATATATATGTATATATATAAATATATACAGTGCCCTCCACTATTATTGGCACCCCTGGTAAAGATGAGTAAAAACAGTTATAAAAAATGAATCGTTTGGTGAATTAGCTTCATCTCACACTGAAAAAATGAGAAAAATCTAACCTTTAATTGAAGTAAATTTATTATGATTTTAAAAAATCCCTCATCAGAAAATAATTATTTTTAACAAAACCATGTGTTCCACAATTATTGGCACCCCTGCATTTATATATAAAATAAAGTAATAATTTTTAATATTTGGTTGCAATATAATATTAGGGCAGCAGTGTAGTATAATGGTTAAGGAACTGGCCTCGTGACCGAAAAGTTTCAGGTTCGATTCCCAGGTAGGACACTGCCGTTGTACTTAACCTGAATCACTTCAGTATATATCCAGCTGTATAAATGGATAATATGTAAAAAATGCTAAAAAAAAGTTGTGTACGTTGCTCTGGATAAGAGCGTCTGCTAAATGCCTGTAATGTAATGTCTCTGCATTTGAATGGATCTCTATGAGAATTGGGGGGGGTGGGAACCCCCCCCCAATAGGAAAATTTGCCAGGAGAAACAACCCTTAAAGTGATCCATCCAAATCTACTGCATATCTGGCAGCAGAGTGATGGTTTGAGGCTCGTTTGATACCTCATGACTTAGAGCCATTTAGCCATGTGTTCCATACTGTTCCAGTGTAATTTACAGCTAAATCAAGTTTTTTTCCCCCTTATTTTCAGGTACTGGAACAAGCAATACTATAACCTCTCTGCATTTGAATGGATCTCTATGGGAATTGGGGGGTGAGACTAGATTCAGCTGTAAATTACGCTGGTGCAGTATGGAACACATGTCTGGCGA